>JAJONR010012099.1:0-33400 GCA_029582245.1 Solanum etuberosum | reverse complement strand
ATATAATACAACACTTAGATTAAAATTTTAATATTATTTTAATCTAACACTTAAAATTTATAATGTTAATAATATTTATGTGTATTCACTTAATATTTAATTAGATGATTTACTATCGTAAAAATTCATACATATAATTAGGGGTGTTCACGGTTTGGATAAAAACCGATCCAAACCAAATCGCTTTTATTTGGGTTTGATTTTATTTGGTTTTAGATTTTTGAAAATCGATAATATTTGGTATGATTATGATTTTATTTTAAAAAAATCGAAGAAATAACCGAATCGAACAGGCAAATTATATTCATACATTTTATTATTATACATACATAATATATTATTTTTTTAAACAATTTGAAAGATCTTATATATGTTTTCATCAAAGTTTATTTAGAAATTTACTTATGAAAGCAAAAATGTCCAAGGTGCGAACATTTATCTTATTGGTTTCATGTATATGAGTGTCTATGACAATTCTTTGTAAGTTTGAAAATGTCATTTTCTCTTTCTTGTAAGCTAAAATAGTGAATTTTGAAGCTTTATTATAGAAAATTTAGTGATCAAAAGTTTTGTAATGTTAGTCATTCTAACTTTTTTTGTTTTGAATGGATTGTTGACACCTTTTTCACGTTTTGAATGAATTGTTTCTTTTATTTTTGTGTATTGTTATAACTGAATAACCGAATCAAATCGAATCGAAACAGATAACAATCAAACTGATAAATGTATATTATATTTGGCTTGGTTTGGTTTGATTTTGATAATTTTATAACCGATTAAGTTAGTTTTGATTTTGACCATTAACTTATCCAAACCGACCCGTGAACACCCCTACATGTAACTTACTTTAGATAAATAACTTACTACCACACAAAAATATATAAACTTATTTTATATTAAAAATTTAAATTTTATTCAACATCACATAAAATTAGCAATGTTAATAATATTTGTAGGTATTCATTTTACACTTAATGAGATGATTTACTAATATCATACAAATACATATATTATATATATAACTTATTTTAGGTTAAAATTTAAAATTATTTTAATCAACACCCATTTAAAATTTACAGTGTTAATAATATTTACAGGTATTCAATTGATACTCAGTGAGATGATTTTCTACCATTTATCTATTTTCTTATCTTAGAATGTTAGAAAATATTTACAATGTTAGTTAAAAAAGAAAGAGATCCTTAGCTCGGTAATGTGACGCTCTCTAAAATTAAGATGATCGTTTATCTATTTTCTTATTTTATAATGTTTAAAAAACATTTACAATATTAGTTAAAAAAAGAAAAAAAGATCCTAACCTAATGATGTGGTGCTCTTTGAAATTAAGATAACCATTTATCTATTTTCTTATTTTAGAATGTTAAAAAACATTTACAATATCATGTTTTTTTTTTAAAAAGAAGAGGATCCTTAGCTTGATGATGTGGCGCTCTCTGAAATTAAGATGATCATTCATTTATTTTCTTATTTTAGAATGTCAATGAACATTTACAATATTAATTTTAAAAAAATAAATCTTTATCCCAGTGATTTAACGCTCTCTCAAATTAAAATGACCATTTATTTATTTTCCTATTTTAGAATGTTAAAAATATTTATAATATTAGTTAAAAAATTAAAGAGGATTCGTACCCCAGTGATGTAGCGTTCTTTGAAATTAAGATGACCATTTATTTATTTTCTTATTTTAGAATGTTAAAAATCAATTATAATATTAGTTAAAAAAGAAAAGGGGATTCTTAGCCCGGTGATGTGGCACTCTTTAAAATTAAAATGATCATTTATCTATTTTCTTATTTAAGAATGTTAAAAACATTTTACAATATTAGTAAAAAAAAAAAGAGAAGAGGATCATTAGCCCAGTAATATGGCGCTCTATGAAATTAAAATGACCAATTATCTATTTTTTTTATTTTAGAATGTTAAAAACCATTTTCAATATTAGATTATTATTATTTTTAAAATAGAGAATCCTTAGCCTGGTGATGTGGCGCTCTCTGAAATTAAGATGACCATCGATCTATTTTATTATTTTAGAATGTTAAAAATGATTTAAAATATTAGTTAAAAAAAATAAAGAGGATCTTTAGCTCAGTGTTGTGACGTTCTCTAAAATTAAGATGACCGTTTAACTATTTTTCTTATTTTAGAATGTTAAAAATATTTTAAATATTAGCTAAAAAATAAAAGACGATCCTTAGCTTGGTGATGTGACGCTCTTTGAAATTAAGATGACCATTTAACTATTTCCTTATTTTAGAATGTTAAAAGGCATTTACAATATTAATTTATTTTTTTGAAAAAGGATCATTAACCTGATGATGTGGCGCTCTCTGAAATTAAGTTGATCATTCATCTATTTTCTTATTTTAGAATGTCAAAAAACATTTACAATATCACTTAAAAAAGAAAAGAGGATCCTTATCCCATGGCGCTATTTAAAATTAAGATGACTATTCATCTATTTTCTTATCTTAGAATGTTAAAGAATATTTACAATATTAGTTAAAAAAGAAAAGCTCAAAAGTCACTATCTTAATTTGTTAAAGAGTGCATGAACCATCCCATATACATTCAGATTCACTTCAAAAGCTCATTCTATTGCCCGATAAAACGTTGAAGAAACAATATTCCTTGGTCCAAAACTCCACAAACAACAACGGAAAATACAAAACATCAGGTATCTTATCAATTTCTTTGACAAATTTCATTCGTAATTATTTGTTGTGTTATCAAATTAACATTCAATGTTTCTGTCTTTTTTTATTTTCTTACTTTTTGCCTTTATACTACAATCCTCATTTTATAATTTGTGGAAGTACTAGAAAAATAAAACGAGCTCAAATGTGGATCGAAGTTGATGCAAATGATTCATATACTAAACCTTAAATATATTTTTTGAATTGTGATATACTAATTGTTATTGTGTTAAAGAAAAAAATTGAACAATCATTCTCAACTCACTGTGTTTTTTAATTTTTTCCTTATCCATATAAGTGAACCAAAACATATATTTTCATTGATGTGGACTCTATATATAATAATAAGAAATATTATAATAATTTAAGGGTGAAAATCATTTTCATCCTCCATTTTTGTTTTTAAATTCAAACTCCTTTTTTGTTTTTATTTTATGTATTGTCCATCTTTCCCTTGTTATATCACATATATGTAATACCTCTTTATATTATATATAATTTATTTTTTAATTTAGGTATTTATTTCTTTTTCTTTAAGTTCATTATATTGTAAGTAGAATAATATTTTAATGAATTTTTAACAAAATTTGATATTATTTTTATGATCGTTATTTCAATATAGAATATGCATTAAGCGTGTGTATATGTATGTATGCATATATTTTTGTCTTTTTCCACTTTCTTACTTCCTATGGTTCATATTACTTGATCCTTTTTGATATGACACTTCTTTAAAAAAAAAAATTAGAGGTGCATTTTACTAAACTAACATTATTAATAGTGCTTTGAAACTTTAAATTTGACTACTACTACTACTTTATGCAGTTATTTAATACTAAGGATAGAAATAAAAAAAATATCAAAAAATTCTTTTGATTTCATAATTGGACAACTAATTAAAACAACTAAAATGAGAGTCAAGTAATATAAATGGTAGAGATATTCTCTATTGCCTATATAAATAAATAATTTTTGATTGACAATGATGGAGTATTACATAAATTATAGTTTAAAATAATTTAAATCTAACCAAATAAAATCTTTAAGAATTTGACCTCAATTAAATTAATTATTTTGTATCCCCTACATCGAAATGTATTTATATGGTTATTATTATTTGCTATTTTCACTTGTATAAATAAATATTAGAGTTTTAATTATTATAAATAAAACTAATTTTATCATTATGCTAATTTACTTCATTATATAATATACTTAGTATATATATTTAATTAGTATTTCTTACTTTTTTCGTTCAAAAAATAATGTTTATGCTTTTATGAAAAATTTGTTACGTGAATTAAAAAAAATAAAAATAAAATCATGAATTCTAAAGAAGTAAAGAAAAATTGATAATAAAAGGATGTAATATACATTTTATTATTTTAAGTAGGAAAAAGGGAGAAGTTGGTGGTGAAAATGATTTTCACCCATAATTTTTATATTCAAATATTCTTTCAATTTACATGTAATTAAATTCATTAATGTAATAATTATTAATTAATTGCTTTGGGAAAGCAATTTTAACAAATTATAAATTTTAATAAATGTATATATCAAATAAAATTAATGGCAAGTAAATCTTATGAATATTTGGCAAGAGAGTCAATAAATTATTAATTTACTAGATTACAAGTAAGAGCTATAAATAGGACTCTTCCATTACTAATTTTTCTCACTCCTATCACTCATCATCAACACTAATGTTGCTTCTTCTTTTAAATTAATTAAGCACGTATGGCTTCATCATCAGGATCTGACAATGCTTCAACTGAGAAAAGGTCTTCAAAGGATACAAAAAATGTAAGTTTTCTTAATTTGATTATATAATCTATATAGAAATTGCTAAGTTGCTCGAATTCTTTCCGTATCCGTGTCGATACGATGTGGATATAAGTGTGGGTGTGAGATCCGTACCCTTTATGATCACTCGCTTTCGGATACTTTGACCAGATTTGAGGGAGGAATTTCCGACAGATATAATAATTTATGTAATTGAAATAAAACCTAAAGTGAAATTGAAGAAAATAGAACACCTTGTATGTATAAATTTCTATTGTCACTCTCTTTCCTTTTATCTCCTTCCAAGATTCTCCTCTTGATCATTATTTTCTCCTCGAGTTTTTCACATAATATTTCATAATGTAAATTTATAAATCTATTTTTGGCTAAATCTCCGCACTTGTATCCACACACAGATCTGTATTCTCAAATCTTGAAATTTAGGTCATAGAGGATCCAACTTCTAGATCTCCATTCGTATCGGATATCCAAACCCGAGTCCGAGCAACTTAAGTAGAAAGTTAACCTCGCTTTCATTTTGTGTTTTCAATTAATTCGAATATGTGAAAATCAATTATTTGTATTTTCTTTTATGATGATGATATGGTTGTTTTTATTTCTTTGGATATATGAAGAACAAGAAAGGCACTTCTTCGTCCAATCTCAATCGCACTGAGAATGATTTTGTTCCTCCTGCTTTTTCAAGTGATGTTATTCCTCATCCTGCAAATGAGACTGTCATTACAGGTAGCATTGACATCAGATTTAATGAGACTATTTGTTTATATATATATATATATATATATATATATATTATTTATTGAGTTTAAAATTCTTATTTATAACTGAGTCTTTGAAATATAAATGCAGAATTTGGCACAATAAAATTGACTGACTCAATGTGCTTGGTTGTTGATCTGCCCATACACGGAGCTCAATTACATCATCTTCATAAGGATGGATCTACCGATGATCAAGCACAGAAGGGCGATCCAAAGAAAGTTTTGAAGGAAAAAGCAAAAAAAAAGGCAACACAAAAAAATGAGGATGTTACAAAACAACAAAAGCAAGCACAAGTAAAAGATAATATGATATTCATGGCTAAGCGATTGCGTTATGTGTTTGGTGATGGATCACGCAGATACACTCCACGTAAGCGGTTGTGTGATGTGTTTGATGATAAATTACGCAGATCATCAGTTGAAGAAGTCATTCCAATTAAGCGGCCAACTAAAATAGACAATGTTGCTTACAACGAAAAAGATCAGATGCCTACAGAAAATGACATTCATTCCTCTCGTCAAACCTTGATTGGGAATGAGATGCACTCCAATCGAAACTCATTAGACTCTAGTAAGAAAAAAAAAACATACATACATATATGAGTTCAAAATCATAACTCTTTTTATTTACTAGATTCAATGTACTTATTTATAACAAAGTTTTTAAAATATAAATACAAGATCTCCTGGAATACGATTGACCGTTGATCTGTCCATAGGTAGAGCTCAATTAGATACTCCTCTAGTGTCTAACAAGGACGGATGTACTGATGATCAAGCACAAAAGAGTGAACCAGAGAAGATTTTGGAGGAAAAAGCAAAAAAAGATGCAGCACAAGAAAAAGAGGCTACTCATGCAGCTGTTGCTATTGCAAAACAACAAAAGAAAGCAGAAATAGAAGAGAACATTCGAGTTATGGCTAAGCGGTTACGTTATGTGTTTGGTGATGGATCACGAACATACACTCCACGTAAGCGGTTGTGTGATGTGTTTGGTGAGGGATCACACACATCGCGGCCAACTAAAATGGTCAACACTACTTACAACGAGAAAGATCAGACGTCTACACGAAAAGAAACTCTTCCACCTCAACCCTTGTATGGGAATAGGATGCACTCCGATCAAAATTCATATTATTCTAGTAAGAAAAGATTCAAAATCATAATTCATTTTATTTATTAGATTCAAAATACTTATTTATAACTAAGATTTTAAAATATAAATACAGGAATTCCCCCAATAAAGTTGACCGTTGATCTGCCCATATCTTCTCCTATGGCTTCAACAACACAAGGAAGAGAGGTTGTTGTTGTTGCTGCTGTAACACCAGAGGAGGGTGTTGGGGACAATATTGCAAAAGAACAACAAGCAAAAGCAGGAAAAGCTATACGCGATGATGTGGTTCATGTAGTGAAGTACCGTCGTCCGGATCTCAACTTTCTTCCACCAGAAGAAGATGATGAAGATTATTATTCTTAGTCAAAAGTTGAACAATTTAATTTATGTGTTGACGGTGTCTAATTATCGACCATTACTGCACTTTTAAGTTTTTGTTATATTTTGTGTTATAGATATTTCACAATGTTTTTTTTTGTTATAGTTGCTAGTTTCATATAAAGTTGCCCCCTTCGATTTTTTAATTAATTTCAAAAGCAAACCAATGTAGACAGATAAAAAATATTTGTGATGATATAATAATTTATCTTTTGTTTGTCTAAGTTATTGATACTATAAATTTCTTTTATCTTTATCTTAAAAAATAATGATATACTTTGTCGTTTTAAAATCTTAAATTCACGTGACTGTAGCATAGTGTTCTTAAAAACAATAACATGCTTTAAAATATTAGTAATCTAGATGTCATCATATAATTTTATTCTATCCCATCTGTGAAATTATGCTTATGACAAATGTGTGCCAGCTATCCAAGTTAAGCTTAATTAAGTTGTATGTAACAAACTAGTTAAAAGTTAGTTATAGGTTGTTAGAGTCGGTTAAAAGCTAAGTGAGTCATTGTATAAATATTGATGTATGAGCATAGCTCATTTTAGATGCTTTGAATGATAATGAGAATCTTCTTTAATTTTTCTCCCATGTATCTTCATGCACCTCTTGTCTAGATTCATTCTTCATCACTGTTTTCTCTGCAATTTATCATGGTATCAGAGCTTTGTATTCGATTTAGCAGAGATCTGATTTTTCCTCTTTGATTCGACTACACTCTGTTAGTGTATTTTGCTCTTCCTAGAAGATATCTTCAATGGCAGGTGAAGATCAACCTGTTGATGCACCACCAGTGGATCGTGGACTTGAGATTGATCACAATCATCCCTTATTTCTTCAACCAAGTGATACCCCTGATAGTTCTCTGGCTCGATTCAGCTAACTGTCCAGGAGAACTACGCGATCTGGAGTAGATCAATGCGTCTGGGCTTGCTAGGGAAAAGTAAACTGGGATTCGTTGATGGTAAGCATCCTAGAGAATTTTTTCCTCATTTTCTTCATGATCTATGGAAAAAGTGTAACGCCATAGTTCTCTCCTAGATCATCAATTCTATCAGAAAAGACCTCCTAAGCAGTGTAATCTATGCTTCGAATGCTTCAAAGTATGGATAGATCTGAAGGAACGCTTTGATAAGGTTGATGGATCCAGAATTCATTTTCTTCACAAGGGAATTCAAACAAATGTCTCAGGGCACTTCCACTGTATCTAGCTATTATTCTAAATTACGTGAGCGTTGGGATGAATTTGATGCAATTATGCCATGCCCAGGGTGCAATTGTCCAGAGTCCAGGACATATGTACATCACTTTGAATATCAGAGACTGCTTCAGTTTTTGACTGGTCTAAATGACTCATATGCTCAGAGTCGTAGTCAGATCCTCATGATGACTCCAACACCTTCCATTAATCAAGCCTACTCCATGTTGATTTCAGAGGAGGGTCAAAGGTCATTGGGCAAGGTAATTCAGTCTGTTGATGTGAGTGAAGGTGTTGCATTCTACAGCAACAAAGGCAATCACAAACCTGGATCTAGCTCTGGCAATGTTTTCTACAAGTCTGGTACTAGTTACAATGGAGGTACTGGTTCCAGTTCAGGTGGTGGTTTTAGCTCTGGTTCAGGTATGGCTACTGGATCTAACTCCAATTTCAAGTCTAAAAAAAGTAATCAATATTTATACTGTGACTATTGTCACCACACTGGCCATACTAGTGGATATTGTTACAGTCTACGTGGCTACCCATCCAATTTCAAGCACAACTTCAAGAAGAAGTTCAGTAACAATTCTGAAGGAGGAGGTGCTGCAAACTATGATGCTAGTGAATATGGATCTCAATGGAACAGGAATTCTCCCTTTGATCTTGGTAGTTATACTGGTAGTTCCATCAATGCATCTAGGGGGCAACCAAATCCTTCTAATGTTAGCTCTGCAGGTCATCTTGGAGAAAGTTCATCACAGATGTTGACCCTCTATGGAACACATGCAAATGTACCTACCTTTACTCCTGAGCAATATCATCAAATCATTCATTTGCTTGACCAAGGGAATAATGGTAATGGTACAACTCTATCAGCAGGTATGTCTAGTTATAACATATCTCATGTTGGTGTTGTTAACTGGATAGTGGATACAGGGGCCACTCATCACATGGTCCATAATCCTAGGATTTTATCTGATGCTAAATACATCTCTAATCCTAATTCTGGTAATGTTTTTCTACCTACTGGTGGTGTTACAAAGGTCAGTCATCTAGGATCTACTACAATTTTGGATAATCAGAAGATTCACAATGTGATGTGCTTACCTGAGTTCCAACATAATTTGTTATCAGTATCCAAACTAACTAGGGAGTTGAAATGCTCAGTCAGCTTCTACCCTGACTTTTGTATTTTTCAGGATCTCTTCAGTGAAAAGGTGAGAGGGATTGGTAAGCATGCTCAAGGCTTGTATGTGATGAATTCTTCCTGCAACTTTCTGAAGACAGATGCTGAGAATACAGGACTACGTAAGTCTAATAGTTGTTCCTTTCTAGTCAGAAAACAAAAAATAGCATAGGTCTAGCCTTATGACATAAGAGATTAGGTCATGCTCCTATAGACACATTAAAGAAGCTGAAATACTTTGATACTATGTGTATTACTAAATCTGATTCTGAGAACTGTATTGTATGCCCTTTGGCTAAGCAATCCAGACTTCCTTTTCCTCACAACACTATCTTATCTGATGCATGTTTTACTCTTATTCATGGGATGTATAGGGTCCTTATAGGGTACCAACTCATGCTGGACATAAATATTTCCTCACTCTGATTGATGATCACTCCAGATACACCTGGTTGTTTCTCCTAAATTCCAAGTCTGAGGTTATAGTGGCTCTAACTAATTTTCTGTTGATGATTAAGAATGTCTACTCTGCAGCTGTTAAATTTCGAAGAACTGATAATGGGTGTGAGTTCTTTAACTTTCAAGTATCATAGTTATTGAAATCCTTAGGTATTGTTCACCAAAGTTCTTGTGTCTATACACATCAACAAAATGGGGTGGTTCAAAGGAGGCATAGATATATATTGGATACTGCTAGGGCTATAAGATTTCAAGCCAATGTTCCTCTTAAATTTTGGGGTGAGTGTGTCAACACTGCAGTCTATCTTATCAACAGGTTGCCCTCCTCCACTCTTAAGGGACAGGTTCCATTTGAAGTTCTTAATGGGCATCTTCCTGATCTTAGTCATCTTAAAGTTTTTGGATGCTTGGGTTATGTTACTTGCCTTAGAAAGTCAGATAAATTCTCCCCTAGGGCCACTCCTGCAGTTTTCCTTGGCTACTCACTCACTCAGAAAGGTTATTTGATGTTAACTCTGCATGAGGAAGAGTTCATCATCAGCAGAGATGTGATATTCAAGGAAGATGTGTTTCCTTTTCACCATCCATTGCCCACATGTTCTCCTATGTTTCCTGTGACTCAAACTTCAGATTCTTACCATTCCACAGGTAGTCTAAAATTTTCTATTCTGTCTCCTCTTGCTTCAGATGATAATGCCAGTGCTGATATTGTCCCTGTTGTATCCTCTGAGCCTGTTATTGTTCCTCCCTCTGTGTCTCATAAGGAGCCTAATAGGAGGTCTCACAGGACCACCAAACCTCCTATATGGATGCAAGACTATGTAGCTCCCTCCAAGAGTCATACCTTTTGTCAGTTCCCTATCTCCAATTATGTCCCTTATAATGGCTTGTCTAAATCCTATAGTACTGCTCTTGCTGCATATTCAACTACTTTAGAGCCTACCAGTTACTATGAGGCAGTGAAAAATCCACTTTGGATTGATGCTATGAAATTAGAAATTGCTGCATTGGAGGATAATCATACATGGAATTTAGTTGATCTTCCTCCTGGAAAATCTCCTATTGGGTGTAAATGGGTGTTCAAGATCAAATATAAGGCCAATGGTGAAGTTGAAAGATATAAGGCTAGATTGATCGCAAAGGGGTTTAGTCAAAATGAAGGGCTAGATTATAATGAATTTTTTTCTCCTGTGGCTAAAATGGTGACTGTATGATCTGTAGTTGCAGTGGCTGCTGCTAAACACTGGTCCATTTTTCAGATGGATGTTCACAATGCTTTCCTATAGGGTGATCTCTTTGAAGAGGTTTATATGCATGTCCCTCAGGGATTTGGTAGTCAGAGGGGGATTGGTAAGGTTTGCAGGCTCAATAAGTCTTTGTATAGACTAAAGCAGGCACCTAGACAATGGAACAAGAAGCTTACTGAAGCTCTAACACAGCTTTGAACTACTTCCAGTGACAAGTAAATCATCCACATAGAATTTGATGATCATGTCAAGAGTCCAACATTAGGAGATAGTGATAGAGTTCTGGAAGATGCAAGTCCATATCAAAGGTTAGTTGGAAGACTACTTTATCTAACAATGACAAGAGTTGACATAGCATATGCGGTACAGGGGTTGAGTCAATTTATGCACAAACCAAAACAGTCACACATGGAGGCAACCTTGAGGGTGGTAAGGTATATTAAGGTTGAGCCATGGCTTGGTCTGCTAATGCCCTCAAAAGAGACAGACAAGTTGATGGCCTACTGTGACTCTGATTGGGGAGGATGTATTGAGTCTAGAAGATCTGTCACTGGATATATTGTAATGTTTGGCGAAGCCTTGGTGTCTTGGAAGTCAAAGAAACAAGATACTGTGGCTAGAAGTTCTGCAGAGGCTGAGTTCAGGTCCATGGCTTCTACTGTGGCTGAGGTAACTTGGTTAGAAGGACTGTATAAAGAATTGGGAGTCAACATCACACAACCAATACAACTATTTTGTGATAGCAAGGCTGCTATTCAAATTGCATCTAATTCAATCTTCCACGAAAAAACTAGACATATTGACATAGACGACAGTCACTTTGTAAGGGAGAAAATAATGCAGAATTTAGTTCAAACACATCATGTGTCCACAGAGGAGCAGCTGGCTGACTTACTTACAAAAAGTCTAGGAAAGCTACCACATGATTACTTAATGACCAAGCTTGGGTTAAAGAACCTCTTCCAACCATCAGCTTGAGGAGGGGTGTGAAATTATGCTTATGACAAATGTGTGCCAGCTGTCCAAGTTAAGCTTAATTAAGTTGTGTGTAACAAACTAGTTAAAAGTTAGTTATAGGTTGTTAGAGTCGGTTAAAAGCTAAGTGAGTCACTGTATAAATACTGATGTATGAGCATAGCTCATTTTAGATGCTTTGAATGATGATGAGAATCTTCTTTAATTTTTCTCCCATGTATCTTCATGCACCTCTTGTCTAGATTCATTCTTCATCACTGTTTTCTCTGCAATTTATCACCATCTTCCTCAACAAACAACCGGTAAATAAAATTTAGAGGCGGAGCCAAGGTTAGAAGTTTGGAGGTTCTAAATCAATTTTGTTTGGGGTTTAATAAGTTAATATGCATATATTTATTTAATTTTCTAATACAAATATCGGTTCTATAAAAAAGCTAGTGAATTCGTCCGAACCCATGAACCCCATCTAGCTCCGCCTAATAGAGGGTTTTACGTTTTCCTTCCAGAACCTTCGAGGATGACATGTTTCTACTTCCTAAATACGAGAACGTTACGGTGTCAACTCCGCAAAGCGGACTGAACTTCCTCAGTTTTACATGTCACAAATGGCATAAAGCCTGGCTCACCACGTGTGCATGCAACTAGTGATTCAGCTGCTTACACAGCCTTCAGCCAATCCAAAACAAAATTAATTTAAAATTCAACTACTACTCACTCAAAGTTTAAGAGAATTATTAAAAATGATTTTATATTTAATGAATTTTTTTAGTTATTTGATATTGTTTAATGAATAGTTTGAAAATAATTAAAATAATAATAGTAAAAAGTAATACTATTTTATATATGTCTAAAATATTTCTTTTAAAAAGTACCCAATAATTCAATTAATATGGACTATAGGCAAAGAGGAAATAGTAATTATAAAATTTATTACTATTAGAAAAGAAATATAAAGACCAATTTTTGGATGCTAAGCAACCTCCGAATGAAGAAAGCTCCCAATTATATAATAGAAAGTTCTTAAGTTGTTTGTAGAACCTACGAAGATATTTTATTAACTACAGAACCTACGACGATAGGAAAGTTTGACTCTTAAAGAAAACATGTGCAATTTTTTACCTAAATAGCCACATCAAGTAATCAGAGTTGTTCGTTACGTAGCCTACATACCTAGTGTGGAGTCTGTGTTCCAGCCACACCCCCAAAAGTTAAAACAGAATCTATAAATAAGCACAAAACTATATATTCATGTCAAATCATTAACAACTACAACAAATTTCAGGAGAATTTCTTATTTTATAAGAGAAAGAAAGAATGAGTAGTATTTTGTGTCAAGATTGTCAACTTCAAGAGAATCAATAGTGTTATACCCTCGCACACAAACTGACTCAAAACCAAGAATTTTACTACATGGTGTCAGCTCTGTATCCGGCGCCGGCGATGATCTGGTGAACGGCGAAGTTGAAAATGCGAGTGGTGGTTCAGCCACGTCAGCTAATTTCATGCCACGTAGGAGTATTGATGTGGAGTTGGAGAAGGGAAAGAAGAAGGAAGAAATACGAAGACAAAGACCATGGGGAAAATGGGCCGCAGAGATACGTGACCCGCACCGAGCCCAACGACTTTGGCTCGGTACTTTTATAACTGCACAAGATGCTGCTAGAGCTTATGAAAAAAAGGCTATTGAATTTAGAGGTGAAAAGGCTATTTCGGAAACGGTAGTAGTGGAAGAATTAGTACAAGTCCCTAATGGTGGTGACGTGGCTGTTAATGGTGAAAATAGTAGTATTATGCAAAATGGTGATGACGATGACTTTTGGGAGACGTTGGAAGATGATGGACTTGTCAAATGGATCACACAAGATATGTTCTTCTGATCCTTTAAATCCTCTTAATTCCGTTTATATATGTTTTCTTTGGGTTGTTTCTCCTTTACTTCAATTTCTTTTGAGTGGACTAATGAGTGGTAGGAAATATCTTCTAGTACTCAAGTGTTGAGGTTGTAATCTTTTTTCACCTTTGTGAGTCGGGTGTTTTTCCACGTAAAAGTATTATATTTTATACTTTACTGCACTTCACCAAGTAAAGTAACCCAGTGATCATCACTTAGGCGAAAACAAATATAACCTGAATCACTCCATCTTATATTAATTATTAGGACGCAGAATATCATTACCTTACCTTCAAACCTGACTAAGAAGATCCAATGATAAATGTTGATAAAAATTCAACATTTATCTTTTATCTTTCAAAATTTAAAAAAAAAATATTAAAATAATTTTATATTTATCTTTCATTTAATGAAATTCTTAATTATTTTATATTTTTTTATGAAAATAGTTTTAAAATAATTAAAACGATAATAATAAAAGATATATCTAAACTATATTTTTTTAAGAAAGATACCTAACAATCCAATTAATATGGACCATAGGCAAGAGGAAACAGTAATTAAAATTACTATTATAGAATTTATTACTATTAGAAAAGAAATATAAAGTCCAATTTTTGGATGCTAAGCTACCTCCTATATATAGAAATTAGAAAGTTCCTACGTTCTTTATAGAACTTAGGAAGATATTTTTTAGTAACGACAGAACCTACGAAGATGCTTTGCTGTCGAGAGGAAAAACTGTTTTGACTCTTTAACTTTTAAAGAAATCACATCAAGTAATTATTACAGTTGTTCGTTACGTGGCCTACATATAAGTCAACCTAGTGTGGAGTCTGTGTTCCAGCTCACCCCACCCCAGCCACATCCCCAAAAGTCAAAACAGAATCTATAGATACACACAGGTCAATCATTAACAACTACGTACAACAAATTTCAGGTGCATTTCTTATTTTATAAAAAAAAATAAAAAAATGAGTATTTTGTTTCAAGATTGTCAACTTCAAGAGAATCAATAATGTTATACCTTCGCACACCAAGAACTTTACTACATGGTACGTACAGGATATGTTCTTCTGATCCTTTAAATCATCTTAATTAGGTTTATGTATGTTTTCTTTGGGTTGTTTCTCCTTTACTTCAATTTCTTTTGAGTGGACTAATGAGTGGTAGGAAATATCTTCTAGTACTCAAGTGTTGAGGTTGTAATCATATTATATAGTATAAAATATGATTACACTCTCTCTTCTAACTACTTAATAGAGTATCTTCTTTTTATTATCAGTAAGTTTTTTATTAATAGAAAAAAAATATAATAAATGAGCGTCTTCTTTTTATTGTCAATAGATTTTTTAATTTAACATTTTTTAAGATTAAGTTTAAAATCTGAACTAAATATATTTTTAATTTAAGATTACAAAATTAAATTATTTTTTAAAAAAATTATGTATTTAATTAAATTAAGATAGTTAAATTGGAATAGAGAGAGTAGAGGTGGGTTTCGGTATTCGATTCAATATTTTCAAATTTCGAATTCGGTGATTCATTTATTGGTAGTTAAAAGTAGATACCAAATATAATTTATAAATTTCGGTTCGATAAATCTAACTTCGGCGGGGTATTTGGTAATACCATATTAAAGTTATACCCGATTGTAGTACAAAGTTAATACTATTGCTTCAATTATTTTTATTTTTCTATGTAGATGTCCTATATGATAGAAGATCAACAAGTAAGAAGGTTGTCAAGAAAAACATGTTGATACAACTAAAAAACATGCATTTGGGTTGTTTATGTTTAGCCTTTTAACTTTCTCTTTGGACTTGTTCTAATGAGCAATGGACCTATTGATATATTTCATTAAGTAAATAATTTGGTATTCGAAAAATACTGAATACCAAATGATATTAATGTCTCACACCAAATATAAAATCCGAAACCGTTATTGTAAAATTTTACTTTTGAATATCATATCAAATAGCGAATTAATTACCGAATATCAAATTACCAAAATTTTTAATTTGATTCAATAATTCAATTTTTAATATTTTATACTCAGCCCTCAGAGATACTATCTTTATACAAACAAGAAAAGAATCGAACCAACACATTTAAGGCGGCGTGAATTCTTTTCATTTAGAGAAAATGTAAAATCTATTATAAAATTCAGCTATAACAACAATAATAAAAGATTTCTAAATATTTTTTATATTTGATTGAACACGTGAAAAAATTAAAACATAAGTTGACTATGCGTAAAAGACGTAAAAGAACTTTTCTAGTGAATTGACAACTTTGCGTAGGAAGGTTTCAATTTTTCAATAAAGCGTCTCAGTGAAACTTACGGATTAAGACATTTAGCATTCATGCCTTTATGGCCCTTTGAAAACTACTACAAAATCATATTGTGAAGTTTGAATAAAAAACACTTTTTGACTTTTGAAATTGGTTGTCAAGTAGTCAACTTAAGAAGAATACAATTGAAGTTTGAATGAATTGGATAGTGATGCTTCAATGCAAATAATTTAGATTGAAATATCTTCAAGAAAATAGTAGGATATAGATATGATAACGCATACAAAATTAAAATAGAATAATTGAAACGAAGAATTTTTATCAAAGTGTAACGTCATAAAATAGTATTAACCAAAACTAAATGCAATTTATCAAATAATTATACTACGATCAACATTATATAAATAATATAAATGAACGAAATGTTCGATTTTTAAAGTCCAACATTAATATTATATCCTATATAATGTCACCGTTTCAAATACATGAATGGCGTGGATATTTAAGACCACATAATTATAAGGTAATTTCTTTATTTCAAAACAAATGATATTTTTAATTTAGACCTTCTGAAAAAAAGAAAAAAATGATGTAACTTCAAGTTTTAAAATTAACAAGTTATTTTGAAAGGAAAAAAACTAATACTTCTTGATGACGTATAACACTATTTTATTTGAAATAAAATAAATGAAAAAATATCACTTATATATTTTAAATAAAAAAGTATTTAATACTTATGACATATTCTAGTTATATAAAAATAAATTTATTTTCATAAATTTTATGTCCACTCAAGTATATAGATGAAATGCTATTTGATACTACTTTAATCGAAACTCCAGACAAAACTATAACACTATTGTGGCCTGTGGGTAAAGGAAGCTTGAATATCTAATGAGTGCGGGTAGAGGCTTCCATCTACGGTTCCTTCTGGAACCTTCGATAATTACATGTCCTAATTCTAGGAATACGAGAATGTTGCGGTGTCAAGTACATATTTGACATGTTACTGAGTTTTTTCTAAAGAAAGACCATGTTAATTCAGCTGATGTCAAACCTCAACGTGACACTTTCTTGGGCTCAGCAGATTGGAGACACAAGTGGCATAAAGATGGCTAACCGCTCGCACACCCAACCAAAATAAAATACAGTATACATTTCTACTACTACATGTTATATATATAATATAATGTATAACTTGTCTTACCTTTAATTAATATTCTATGTATAAAAGTTATTATTCATGTACAGACATCTTTAAGGTATGTAAGACCTTTTTATACCAAAAATTAGTAATTAAGAGTTTATATATACTCTTAGTTGTCCAATATTTATTTGATATACTCGTAAGTATCATTCAGTAGTGAATATTAGGAAAAATAATGCATGTATTAGTAGAATTTTGTCTAATATTACTTTTTCTCAGCACATGCATTAGTTATAAGGAGTAATAAGTAGAATGAATATTTTACTATATCACATTGGATATAATAAATTTTATTCCTTGAGAAATGCATTGAAAAATTAATAATAAAAATAAATTAATATCTTAATTTCTAAATTAGCTATATATAAGAGCTAATATAAAAGTAAGTTGGTGAAATACAAGATAGATAGAATAGTACACTTTTAAATCCTTGCAAATACTTTGAAAAAATAATTTTGAATTAAACAAGTTAGTTAGTACTTAAGATGAGTATTAAAAAATACCTCCGAATAAAGGAAGGTTCCAAATGTATTTAATTATTTTTCTTAGAAGCTACGAATACTACATTTCTTTCTTTTATTAGAAATGGTTTTGCTGTTCAGTGTAAAGAGGCTTTCGTCACATGGACCAATTCTACCAAAAGTAGGCACGTCATTAAAGAGTTTTTAAAGTAATGAGAGTAAATGTATACGTGGCCTACATCAAAGTCAACCTCGTGTCTGACTAGTGTTCCAGCTCACCCCAAAACAGAATATTATTTCTATATAATAATAATAATAATACGCCCACACCCCTCTTTCATTATTTCATTAAACAACAACATTCTATTCTACAAAGGAAAGAATGAATAGTTTATGTCAAGAGAGTAAATGTAGTTTTACTCACAAACTGACTCATCAACAAGAATCTCACTACATGGTGTCAGCTCTCAAACATGTTTTCTCTGGTGCCGCCGCTGATGGTCGGGCCGACGGAGAAGCTGCTCATCTTTTGCGGGAAGTTCAAAATGCAGCCACGTCAGATAATTCAATGCCACGTAGGAGTATTAATGTGGACACTCTGGAGTTGGAGAGCGGGAAGAAGAAGAAGAGGAGGAGGAGGAATACGAAGAAGGAATTTAGGGGAGTGAGACAAAGACCATGGGGAAAATGGGCCGCTGAGATACGTGACCCGCACCGAGCCCAACGACTTTGGCTTGGTACTTTTATTACTGCCGAAGATGCTGCTAGAGCTTATGATAAAAAGGCCGTAGAATTTAGAGGTCAAAAGGCGAAAACTAACTTTCCTCTTACGGAATATATTGCCGATGCAGTTATTGATCATGACAACAGTTCCCCAATGGTGATTGTGGAAAAACATGAAAATGACCAAAATGTGATGAATGGTGATCAAGTGGCAGTGGCTACTGATGATAATTATAATTATGGTGAAAACAGTATGGATATTGGTGATGACTTTTGGGCCACATTGGAAGATGATAGACTAGTCAAATTTATCACACAGGATATGTCCCTCTGATTATTAAATTTCTACTATTATGGTTTTTGTCTTATCTGAAAAATATCTTCTTGTTTTGCAGGTTGTTTTCTTCTTTTTCTTTGACTACTCTTAGCTGGCTAGTATGGAGTGGTAGCAAATATCTTCTTGTTTTAAGTATTGTACTCTAGTGTTAAGGTTGCAATCATTTGTTTTCGTCCAAAAAAATAATATAAAAATGAGTGAAGTTTTTTCCCTCAAAAAGTCATCCAACTTATCAACATTTGCCTACTAAATTTACTTTAATTCAACTATTATTATGTTTTTCAAAAATTAGATCTATTAAACTATCATTCTCTTCATGCCATATTAAAGTCTTTTTTTCTTAATAATAAATCTATTTTTAATTCATACACATGATATCTATTAATTCGGATATAATGAAGTTTTGATGATGTACTGGAGAAGTTGTCCTCGTCTAAACATTACTACAGGATGGGTTTAATCTTACATGGTATTTGTGATCAACCGAACTTTCACGTACGAGTATAAAAGTGCAAGTCGTATATTACGCACTTATACTGAGATCGAGCTAAAGGCTGAACTCAAGCAAATAAGCAAGAGTATATTTGAGAAGAAGTTCTGACTTGTTGTCTAATACGAAGAAGAACTTGTTTCATACTTGATGGTTTTTGGGTCTACTATTCTTGTATTAGGTGATGATCGAGTTGTACTATTTCAGCTTTTTTAAAACCAACTGCGTAGCTAGGGATAAACAAAATAGGAACTTAGCTTCAAGTTAAGGGTATAACTCGAAGAGGGAAGCAACAATCTGTTAAGGTTGTTGCTTAAGGGATATATATAGTTACTTCCTAGGTTGCAACTCTTGTAATTTAAATACTATTGAGGCTCACTTATTTTAATGAATTTGGGGGAAAATCCTGCACAGGTGTAGGTCGTGGTTTTTTTTCACCCTTGTGAGCCGGGTGTTTTTCCACGTAAAAAGTATTGTCTTTTTTTACTTTACTGCACTTCACTAAGTAAAGTAACCCAGTGATCATCACTTAGGCGAAAACAAGTATAAACTGATTGACTCCATCTTATGTTAATTATTAGGACGCAGAATATCATTACCTTAACTCCAAACCTGACTAAGAAGATCCAATGATAAATGTTGATAAAAAAGTATATCTCGACTTCTTAAGATAATAAAATTGTTATCAAAAACTATTTCTCCAACCCAATTTGCTAAATGTGCTAGTTCAAAACGCAAAAACCTGTGTTAAGGTTGGCGATCGTCTTATGGTAGAAGAAATAATGAGTGTTTGGTTGCTACTTAATCCATTATTAATTATCAGTTGAATTGGTTGTGTTTCAGTTGACATGTTTTATAAATTAAAAAAAAAAAAAAATGTAATGGAAGTAACCACACTAGCTTATGTGTATTTCAAATTTCAATCCGAGTTAGCTTAAGAACTCAACTATTTCACTTGATACTCATTCTGGTAATTCTGAGGACGCTTAGTGTTTAATTTGAAAAAGCATGTCAAAACTAGCAGGTGACATTGTTTGAGTTGACCCAAATTCTAAAAAAAGGGAGATTAGTGATATCTGTGACGTAAAAAATACTCCTTGACCATTTGCATTACTATAAATCATTTTATTATGGATACAAAGAGATTTTCTCAAGTTAAATTGTTTATAGTTACAAAAAAATAACATTCTTTTTGGAACAATTGAGACATGAGCAATAAACTCGCCATACCCAGAAACCTGACATGCGCAATCTCAAATTGCATTACTTGCAGGCCTTGAAAACTCATATAACTAGATAACCATTGGCGTGCTCTTGAATGCAGAAAAATCATTTTTTTCATTTAACAACACTTAACAGAGTTAAAATAGTGAAACTGGCACCTAATAGAGCAAACTTTAGGACAAAAAAATTATCAAAAGAAACTGCAGCAACAAAACAGTACTAAGAGAACTCCTAGTCCCTGCATGAATCACTTGTACGCTCGAAATACTGTCGAACTAATCGAGCGGGCATCCAACCACTTAGTTATCATTATACAGTGACGATAACTGAGTAAAATTCCAAACACTTCATTTTCAACTTCCAGTTTCCAGGCTAACATAAGCTGTTGGAAAGTAAAACAAGAGCATTCTACTAATGTTAACAAATAGCTTGTTCCTTTTGTTCTGTAGTTAACAAATACCAACAAGGGACTAAATCAAAGAATAGAAGCCAAAGCAATAAGCAGTTGACGAAAATTTTGCAGATAACAGCCGGGCACAAGGTTTAATTTCAAATCTCAGCAGCCAAACCACAACTTAGTAAATCCATATTCCGGACAAAATTGAGAGGATCACTATAATCACCAACCAATTATCTAAAGTCCAAATTAAGTTATTTTCAGAGGCCATAAATGCAAGAAGGTACCAAAACTAGCTTGATTGTCCCACTGACATAATACTCATAACAGATCCTTCCTTACCTATCAAGATCTCTAAACAACCATGTGGTTTTCTCATCCCGTGGTTTTTGTCCCACCAAGGGTTTGCTTAGCCACATATATTTGCTTCACCTTAGTAGATGGAACCGCACCCAAGGACTGATTTCTGCCATGGAAACCCATTCTGCGATGGGACCAATCATTTCCAACCATATTTCTCTGAGACATCCCACCACCCCTGTGATAGTTGTAGCCTGCAGAGGTATTCTTCTGCTGGGTCTGCGTTTTGAAACCACTGACACCTTGATCTTTACCACTGTTGCTGACGCCATTTCTGAGAGCATCAATTCTGCCACTATCTGCATTAGCACATCCAGAGGAGCTTTGACTGGCCAGACTCTGAGCAGAAACACCAGTAGCCCCCGACTTGGAGGAATCTCCAAGACCAATTTCAACAGGAAACTGAGCTGCATTGGTAACTGTCGCAACGGTAAAACTGGGGGTCCCATCAGAGGATTCTGGAGGATGAGATTCCAAGAACCTATTGGTATTCAATGACTTATCAACCGAATGACCGTGCCCAAATTTAGGAGGCAATACACCTTCAGCTTGCTGCTGCAAGGGGTGAGAAATGGGAACAGAATGAAGAGGCGATGCAGGGACATGAGACCAGCGAGCTTGGACTGGCATTTCAGGTGAAGACTGAGTTGAAACCAAAAGCAAAGTAAAATGTTATATGAGAGAACTGTTTGCACTAATAGATCATATAACAAAAATCGAAGGCATAACAGAGTCCATAATCTTAGAAATTAATCAATAAGTCTACACAAGATGAAAGAAATGAAGACAATTATGATTATTTCAAAATCAAAAAGTGAGCAACTAAAATAGAAAAGTATACTCCACTACGATAGGATGAAAGATTCTACAAGCCCTCTTTTTTGTTATCATAAATGATGGTATGGCATTCCTTACCTGGAAAGGAGACACATCAAACATGGCCAGAGGAGAAGCTATGGGCATAATTGGTGAAGCAGGGCCAAGGTGCTGGAGTGTAGCAGGCATATTCGATAAATTTCGCTGAGAACCAGCCATATTTACGTTATTCATATCCGCCTCGGTGATACCCATTGCGGAGGATGAGGGTGTGTGCTTCCAATCAGGCTGCTTTCCAGAAGGTAAATAAGTGGTACCCATAAAGCTTAATCCAACCTGGCCATACTGTCCAACTGGAGCAAAATGATTATAGACCACCATGTGCGGCGGACCTTGAACTCCAGGGATACCTCCAGGTGGGCTTATGAAAGGGCCAGTGAACCCTGCTGGATGACCGTAGAATGAGTCTAACGTAGAATGGCATTGTTGCCATGCACCAAGTGGACCTGAGCTAGACACAGTAGCTTTCTGTGACTGTGATTGGGAGCCACCCGACTCCTTATGTGGACCGAAGGCAAAAATAGGACCGCCCAACACGGGATTCATCTCATAGAAAGGAAAATGTGATGGCGGGCCACCAGGAAAATGAGATAGGATTTGGCTCGAAGAATTCTGGGGACTTGGTAGGGGCGGCCACAATGATATCGGAGGAGTTTCAACATTGAGATCAGCAGGAAGAGATACACTAAGAGACTCTTCTGCCCTAGATTGGCTGCTCAATTGCTGATCACCTGCCATAACAGACTGATTAATACAGGCAACTGACAGAACCATCAGATGATAAACAAAGCATATTTGGGCACTCCAAATTCTGTACCTTCATAAGTTTTAGCTTCTGAAATAGCAGAGCCAAGTCCATTCCCGACAATTTCATCACTGCTGATAGCTGCTACAGCAACAGCAGAAGCAGCTGCTTCTGCTTCAGCCTCAGAATCTTGTACATTTAGACATGGATCATTTGCACGTTTATCTTTCTCAAAGAAAAGGGTACAATCACTTTCATCTGGAGAAATATTACGGGAAATTTGTACTTCAGATCGATTAGACCCTGGAGCTCCAATCCCATGTGAAACAACACGACTACTAGTATGAAGGACCGTTGGGGATGTAACAGCACCTGGTAAGAGGGGGGATTATATTATACATATAAAATAATCATAACTTGAGATACATACATATGAGATGTGACAAGGCAGGTTACCAAATTGAATTTTTTCGCCAGCAAGCAGGGAGTTAATTGGACTTGCAGCAGAAGAAAAAGATTTGTCCTTTGTTAAGATGGATGATGATGGTAAGATCGGCTCAGTGACTGCACTACTGTGAGCTCCAACAGAAGCTGCATGTGCTTCAAACCTAGCAGGGCTCATAGCCTCTTCAAGTTGGCTCTGTGACAAGGCCATAACCTATGCCAAAGTGAGTCAGAAAATTTCTCGGAGCCAACGATTACAGGAAAAATGAACCATAAAGAATAGAGATCTCATAGTCAACAATCTGATAAACAAAAGACCAACGAACAATAGCGCCACCAATAACTAAGGGTAAGATTGTGAATATCCAGTATCATTTATAAAAACACGGATAACATAATCCAGTCACAAAATAAAACATTACCTAGCTGATGTTCAAGAAAGAAACTGTGTTGGAATTTTGGCTCATATATGAAGTATTTTTTTATACTATATTGATAACTTAGGAAAAGATTAGTCACTCCAATTTTGGGTTTGAAAGAGGAAAAAATCAATAATCAATAAAGTGATAGCAGAGGGAAAAACAAGGAAGCAAAATATCACAGTGGAAACTTTTGGGAGTATAGGTGCCCAATGGAACTACGTTGTTTACAATCAAGTTAGCAAATCCAGCATCAAACTTTTTGTAGCACATTCAATCAGAATACAATTTAACAACAGAAATGACAGTGATCTAACTGGAAGCGGCCATGCATAAAACACCACAGTTATTGAGTGGTACAACACCTGACAAAAGGGAATACCTGTTGATTGATCTGTCCACTACCCCAAGAGTTGAGAGGTGATGATGTAACATTCTCTGTATTTTTCTTGCTCTCAAACACCAAGCCTGGCTCAAGGTCATCCCCACCAGCAGAAACACCACCACCTGAGGTGGTTTGGTGCGACCTGTAGAAGTAAACAAACAACATCCGCATAAGCATTTCAGGAGGTCAAGAGATTCTTTGGCTATATTTTGCTTCTAGAGAACACGTACTTGGCTGTATGAAATTGCTTATCAGCCTGAGATCCATTGCTTCCTGCAGGCGTTCCAATTGGAGCCAGTGGCTGCGACACCACAGCAGTAAATCCAGTTGGCACGTCCTTATAAGCAGATCCTTGCACCTCTGAAGCAATAATATCTGAATAGTTACTCTTATTTGATATTTCTCCATCCACAGATGCCGAGATTTTATTTGGGCTAGTTGAAATTGCAGTACTCTGTCTGGTCGTCCGAGGTTTGCGTGGAGGCTAAAAACATGATTAAAAAAAGTTTAACAAATAACATCGCATAAATACCTTAGAAACATGGGTAAGTCGTGATACCTTAGAAACACGGGATTTCGCCTTGATTTCTTTTTCTCTTTGTTCTCGCCGATCATTCAGCATTTGCCTCTTAGACCTGACCTCAATAAAGTCATCTTCATCGCTGGGTGCTTCTATGCCAGGCTGTTTAAAAACGCGTACAACACCACTTTGCAATGGAGCATCAACATCCTCAACAGATATGTTCCTTTTCAGATTTCCCTCACCAGAGTGTGAAATATTCTGATTTTTGTGCAGTGATGCCCTTACATCATCCTTGCTTGGCTTGATACTAGAGTCAACCTCCTGAGAATCAACATTTGCTGACTTAGAATCTAACTCCACATTTTGCTTCAGTAGCTTACTAGAAAAGGATCCTCTCTTTGATCCACTTCTTGCTAGAACCGCTGTGGCAGCTCTCCCACCCTGATTTAACTTATCACCATGACCAGAGTCGTTAGAAAACCCAGTGCTCGATGATTGCCTACTATCTGAATTTTCGCGGATTCGAAATTCAGTTCGCTGAACTGTCCGATGAGGTCGTCTTTGAAATCTACTTGACTCAGAATAAGGACCATCAGAAGTTGGGAATGATGACCTTGAATTAGAACTTTTTACAGCATACGTGAATCTTTTCCCCTTGTTGCTGTATGCTTGGCCTTGAGCCCTCCCCCCAGCAGAATTTCTCTCATTAGAAACTGACTGAATTGATGGCAGCGCAGAGGACAGGTTGCCATCAGATCCCTTCTCCTTAGATGGTTGCACATGCCTATCTGCATTATTCAAGCCCTTAGCTTCAACTTGGATATCTAACTCCGAGATAAGTTTTCTACCACTAGCATCAGCAATCCCCGCAATGTTGGCCGTAAGAGCTTTGCTTTCAGCACTTCCTTGTACTGGCTTGCTGTCATGAGGTCTCACTAGAAAACCATGTCCCTGATTTGCTGAAAGAGATTGAACATTGACTTTCACCAAACTAGAAGTAGAAGCATCTTGAGAAAGTTGGGGAGGCATAGAACATCCGGAGTTTTGATTGGTATTGTAATGAGCCTGCACATTGGGCTGACCAAAAGACATCGACTGAGCAGTGATTGGCAGAATCCCTTGTGAGACAGTAGATGAATACCTGAGCTGACCAAATTGGAAGATAGGAGGCTGTGATGGATGTATATGAGTAAGGGATGGACCAACTGGTGGATGGAGATGAAGAGGCATTTGAATGGAACCAATTTGGATGGCTGGTACTGGTGAAGGTATCAAAGAAGGACCAGAAAACAGCCCAAACTGAAGCTTAACAGGCAAATCAGGTTGACTAGAAGAAGCTAAACTTGACACACTAGTCTGACCAACAGAAGATGGCGTGCCAACAGATGAGAAAGTTTGCTGAGCACATAGGCTAGGGCCACAATAAGCATCAATACCATCCAATAGGTGTGACGCTGCTGAAGTGTGAGGTTCAGTTCTCAGTCTAAACTCAGATCCATGCATAGTTTTTTCAGCTTCCTGGACCCTGTTAGAAGAGCTATCCAAACTTGCCCCAGGGGCCCCTTGACCAGGATGAAGGCATTTTTCATCAACTTGAACCCCATTTATAGATCCACCTTCAGAGGTTTCGGGTCTATCAAATACACTTTCTTCATTCCGTGAGTTCCTCTCGAAATCATCACTAGGTATTGCAACTTCAACACCATCATCAAAACCCAAAACCAAATTATCTAAATTGTGAGATGATTCTCCCTCACCTAATTGCAGATCTTCAAATTCTTGGTTCAGGTCAAGATTCTCATCATCAACTTCACGCACTTCATCCTCTTCCCTATAACCATCATCATCCTCATCATACTCTTCTTGCTGCTGTAATTCACTATCATCTTCCACATTCCAGTCTTCATCCTCCATGGCTGAGAGAGAGCTGGAAGCCATCTTCATGGCATCCTTTGCAGAATTATCATTTAAGAGAGTGCATTCATATCCAGAGAGACTTGCATTTTTACCTTCTGCCGCAACAGATTCTGAAGGAGAATCCCCAGATTCATCCAACTCATCATGAGAGAGATGAGGAGGAGAGTTTGGGGGGCTTGTGACAGATAAAGAAGACTGTGAATCACATCTTGGGGTCATATCTTTATTCAATTTTGTGTCTTCTGTAAGAACGTTCTCCTGCTGGGAAGCAACCAGTTCAGATGGATGGCCACCAAAATAGCCTGTCTGCCTAGTAGATTCACCTCCCCGAGGATGAGGATAATGGCTTTCATTGTCAACAAGGTTTGATGAACCAGGGTGATCATTCATACCCCTGAAAGTTTTCTGCATAGTAGAGAGTGAAGGTGGAGGAAGTACCCGTGGCTGTCTCATAGCATACCTTGACTTACCATAGGAATTAGGTTCATCCGCTTCAGAATTTTGATATAGCCGATCTGGGTAAGGGAAGCGAGCATTGCCACGAGAACGAGTTTGCCCCCAACCAATATCACCATACCTATCTGCAAGATTATCATTAAATTCTGTGTCCATGTCCCTGTTCCTGATGTATGGATCAGCATCCATAGAAACGCTCCACCTATGCTCTTTCCGATGGCCAAATTCATCTATATATCCTTCTCGTCCACCTTTGGCATAATTCCCAGAAGCCAAATATCCAGCTGCACCTGATAAATCTTTCCGGGGGGCTGCTCTGCCTCCAGCAGATACATCCCTTCTTGGACTATGATGATCAATATCTTGGTCTCGTAGATGCATTGATGAGCTGCTTCCATTCTCAAATACATCCCCTCTCCATGAATTAATAGGTCTTCCTCTGTCTGGAAAATTTGTGAAACTCTCTCGAGAGGAGTAGTGCTGGGAACTTACATCAGAAGATCTGCTTAAGACGGCTGTGTCAAAAGATGCTGAAGTTGTTAACCGTTCCACCATTCTTTCACTCTCGTCCCAATTATCCACATCAGATGCCCCTGAAATATCTATTTCCTTACTCATGGCAGATATTTTCTCATCAGTAGTGACAATTAAGGTATCAGTTTTTGTCACTTCAGTCTGCCTCTTGGCTATCTTGGCCTCCAATTCCAAAAGCTTTTGTTTAGCAGCCTGCTTCCTTCTTTCTTCCTCCATGAAGATCCTCTTTTTCTCTTCCTCTCTCGCAATTCTCTGCTCTTCAGCTCTTCTTACTGCATCAAGGCGCTCTTGCTCTGCCCTCCAAGCAGTTTCTCGTGCTTCTTCTTCCAACTTTAGCCGACGTTCTTCCTCTTCTCTAATCAGTCTCTGTCTCTCCTCTTCCTCCCTTCGAGATTGCTCCAATGCTCTTTCTTGTTCTTCCATAACTCGTTGTCGCTCAAGCTCTTGCATCTTTTGAACTCGCTCCAATTCAGCCTCGAAGGATTCTCTGACAGGGTCATAGAAATCAGTCTGCTTAACTACATCTTTTTTTCTCTTGATCACCCCAGCAAGTCCTCCAGAAAAGAGATCCCTTTCATCAAATCCTGCAGATTCGAAGTCTTTCAGGTATGGATCCTCTCTGTATGGCCTTTCACCCCTTGAAACATGTTTATCCCTGCCCACATTCAGAACAGGGTCACCCAGAGGCAGTGATTTCCCAACAGATGAGAACGAAGATTTTGACCCAGCGTTGTTCTGAAATCCATCACGCCTGTATCTGCTGGACAGTTCACTGCCAAGGCGATCTTGAGTCATGCGCTCAACCCCTCGACTGTTGGATGTTTCATTTGCATGATTCCAGCGTTGTTTGCCGTCGGTAACAAGAGCCATGTCCTTCCTTCCATATGAATAATCCTGATTTCCAGTAAAACTTCCATCACGAGCAGTGTCCCCAAAATGTGGCGGAACATATTTGTTATCTTTCCCTAAATCCTTGTTAACAGATCCACCCGAGCTAACAGCATTTCTGTCGTTTGCAATGTATGGAACATTACCATCTCTAGAATGAATTGAGTTCCTCCATGTGCTTGTTTCCCTACCTTCTCTACTAGGTGTTCTCAGATCCCTGCTATAACTGTCACCTCTCTGGTCAGTGGAAAACCCATTCCCAGTCAGGGTCTCTCTCGGAGCCCTCCTTTCATATTGGTTATGAACAGCTTTATGGTGTAAAACACTAGTTCGAGGCATATCAAAATCCCTATCCCAATAGTTATCAACTTTTGAAATACCAATATCTCTGGCCCTATCGGCAAATCCATGTCCAGTGTCACGTTCATCATCAGCCCAATCAAATCTGGGATTCAACCGCACTAATGGAAGTGGCCCCGGAAAGAAATCTTCCTGCTTCCGAGGTTGATCCACCCTGCGAGCACTGCTCAAACCATGAATTTCATACCCATTTTCTTCCAGGCCATTTCCAGTAGCATGACGCGAAGAATGCCCATGAGGACGCATATCAACCACCGAACTCATGTTGTAACTGTCTCTTTGTTCATCAGATGACCCTTCACCAGATACCTGCTTCTGCTTTTGACTCAAACTATCCTTTTGTTTGTTTGCCTGTCCAGAAGAGACAGGCAAAGCAGCTTGAAGGGAAGGAAAATCCTCACCTCTCAAAACTGAGACTTTCTCAACTGTCAAAGGAAATGATTTTGCAGGACCAGTAACTGCAGCTCGAATTCCACTTACACGAGCTGAAGGGGGCATATAGGATCCACTAACCTGGTTGATGCCATCAATACCATGCCCAGTATGATCCAAACCATCAACAACCTGACCATCAGTATTTACATCTTTATCTTGCAATGCAACAGCAGCAGGCTTAGTCCAACCCATACCAGAAGATGATGGCCTCGGCCCATTTCCTTGACCACCACCTCCTGATGTCCCACCACCGGATCCTGATAAATCAAATTTCTCATGCTCTTTCCTCAATGAAGGCAAATTCAAGGGGGGTGGAACAGATAATTTCGGCCCAATTTTCTGAGTACTCCGATGCCGTGACAGAACAACCATTCCTCCACCTCCGCTACCAGACCGCCCACGGCCGACACCGGCGGCTTGGCCATAAGAACCACTATAAGATTTATTATCATGATGAGAAGACTGTCCATATGATTTATTCAAATTCACAGAGACGAATTTGCTCCCAACACCGCCATGATTGGCCATATCAGAAACCCAGAACGCATCAAAAGTATGTATAACAGTGTTTTCTGTAGCCCCCAAAAGATGTTTATCGGCCCCAATATCTCACTGAAAAATTGATCCAATAAGAAAACAAAAACCCTAGGTACCCACTCCGACCTAAATCAAGACCGAAAAAAATGATAGTAATAGTTTAATGGGGATAAATTTATTCTTACAGGTAACAAATCGATTAGAACAGGTATTGAACAGTATTAGTAGCTAGATTAGGGTTTGGATGCAAAGCGGGTCAGAAACGGGTCGTTGGATCAGATGAAAATGAACAGGTAGGCGTACGATAATGAGCTTACCTCCGACGGCGTAAGATAAATGACGGCGATGTTTAACGTGCGCCGCGTCTAGAGATATAGAGAGAGGGAGAGAATGAATGACGTTAGAGAAGCCCTACTGCTCCAGTCGTCGGGCAATAGAGAGATCACTTCTCTTCGTTTCTTTTGTTTTTTTAGAGAGAGAAAATTGGGGTGAAACAACGACCGAAACATTAGGGATTATCGTTTTCTCACTTTCTTTTCTTCCCCAAATTTATTATCTAATTACATATCTCACCACAATATTTATTGGATTTCCTCAATGTCGGCCCTCCACTCTTTACTTCGGCCATTTTGCCACAGTTAGTATAATATTGTTTCATTCTTTTTTTTTTCAAACTAATAATAGTTGGATTTACATATATTATATATGATCATTTATATATTATACATAAATTATATATATGTTATTGTCGGAGAAATTTAACGTCACGAAATCTTTTTGGTTAAATATAAATCACAATATTTTCAATTGAAAATCCTAAAAAATTCATTATAATCAAACTTTAATTAAAGCCAGATGAACAATATTGTAAAAATATTAATAGCAAATATCTCAATTTAACTTCATTTGATGTTATCACAATTCAAATTGAATAATATATATACAAGTGTAATTGAAATTTATTCATTTTCTCTTATTTTATAAGTTAGAGTAGGGGTGTTCATGATTTCGGTAAACACCTATCCAATTTGAAAAAACGAACCAATTCGATTAAATAAATCTATTTTAGTTGGTTTTGATTTTGGTTTGGGTTTAAACTTTTAGAAACCGACAGTCTTTGGTTTGGTTTTAATTTTGTTCAAAAAATCAAAAATAACTTAACTGATAACTCTTATACTTATATTTTATTATTATACATGCATAATATATTATTTTTAGAACAATTTTAAATATCTTATATATGTTTTCTACAAACTTTATTTATAATTTGCTTATGAAAGAAAAAACATTGACGAAAATATTTATCTGATTGATTTTATGTATATGAGTGTATCACAATTTTTTATGGGACTAGAAATGTCACTGTCTCTTTCTTCTATACTAAAATGGTGAATTTTGAAGTTTTATTTACAGTAAATTTAGTGATCGAAAGTTCTGTAATGTTAGTTCTTTTAAGTTCTAACTATTTTTTTGTTTTAAATGAATTATTGTCTTTTTACCCTCTTTTGAACGAATCATCTTTTAAATTTTTGTGTATGGTTAATAACCGAATCAAACCAAACTGATAAATGTATATTGTATCTGGTTTGATTTTGTAATTTTAAAATCCGATTAAACTACTTTGATTTTAATTTTGATGAATAACCGATCTAAACCGACTCGTAAAATACATCTAAGTGATAGTTAGCAAATAACACATCATCAACATGTGTGTTTTTGCTGCCCGCTATTCCTCTTGATTTGAAGTTATTTCATATGAGTAATTTCCCTAGATAGTCACCCATGTTTGAGAAATTACCTAGTAATATCACTTATGTTTGTTTTAGGACTATAATATCACCTAACTTTACATATTTTCCTCAAAATATACTTGACACAAAAAACTATTATTCTCTCTCCTATTGGGATGCCATGTCACGTTTTCATTTTTTCTTAAAAAATTTAACTTTTTAAAATAACTCATATGTTATATTCAGTAAAAAAAAAATCTTAATTATTTATCATTTTTAGTTTTTTACTTTAGCATATTAAAAGATAGACATTTTTTTTTCTATTATTACATTTAACATTAGTTATTTTTCTAAATCGTTTCTCAAATCATTCCTTCTTTAATTTCTTAAAGATAATGCAAATGCACACTTTTAATGAGATTTCATGTAATATTATTCTTTTTTTAATAATATTTTTTTAAAAAAAATTAACTGAAATTTTTTGTTTCTACTCCTTCCGTCCATCTTTACATTTTATATTTTAAAAAATGCATTGGCAAATGACTGTAATTAATACTAAGAGTGAATTAGGAATTAAGTAATAAATTATCACTTGATTTTCTAAAGTAAACAAGTAACAAATGAAATAATTATTTATAACGTAATGAATAAATAAAAATGGACAGAAGGAATAGTTGCTTTAAAAAAATCCTTAAAAAGAGTTAGTTGATATAATACTCTTGATTTTTTATGAGTACGTGAAAATTGTTCTCTAACGTCACTTTTTTTCTTCTTTTTTTTTGTTCACTTTTACTTGTTTTTAATGTTCACCTTGCACATTTTATAAGAACTTAAAGAATGGATGATTTGAAAAAATGATTTAGAATAAATAATCAGTGTTAACCGTAATAACAGAAAATAAATATGAGTTGTTTAAAAATCTTCACTTTGCGTTATATAATTATTATTTTTACCGAGTATATCATATGGGTTGATTTAAAAAGTTAATTTTTTTAATTATTAGTAAAAAGGAATAATGTGACATATGAGAGAGAAATATGTTTTTTTTTTGTCAAGTATATTTTGAGGAAAATATGCAAAGTTGAATGATATTATAGTCCTAAAACAAACAAAAGTGATATTATTAGGTAATTTCCTAAACAGATGCTATCTAGGTAAATTACTCTTATTTCATTTGCACCATTTTTGCTCTTCCTTCCTGATCATATGGGCCGTTTTGGATTTCTTTATTTCAAATCTAGTATGGTATTTGTTTAAAATATTACTATATTACAATAATATCAAATTAAAGTGTGCTAAATCGGTAATACAGTTTGTTCATTTCAAGTTTTCAACTTATATAATAAAAATTTATGACTTAAGTTATTTTAAAAAAAAAATAGGCATCTCAATATCATATATACTAACTTGATTTTTTTTAAACATCTCAATTGTATCATATATACTAACACAGGCTTACCTATAAAAATGCATAGTAAAAAAAGAAAAGCAAAGGTAACTCTCATTATTAATCAATTTACCCAAAAATATTTTAATCAATAGAAAATACACTACATAAATTGAGATAAAAATTAATTCTATTTAAAAAATACTACATAAATTGAGATTTTAAAAAAGAAGTATTAAATATAAATTGCAATCTTTTTTTTTACTCATTAGCTAACTATAGGTTAAATATAGTCATATTCTCCTTTTATTTTATTTTTAACTTAGAAGTATATATGTACAATAGATTGAAAATTGAAACATCTAAATTAATTTCAAAATTGTTCTTTGTCCGGATGTGTACAACACATGCGCTACTACACTAATAATTTAATTATAGATATGGGACTATTTCTTTCTACTTGGGGGGGGGGGGGGGGGGGGGGGGGGGGGGGGGGGGGGGGGGGGGGGGGGGGGGGGGGGGGGGG
>JAJONR010012098.1:0-21241 GCA_029582245.1 Solanum etuberosum | reverse complement strand
AGAGGCGAACTAAGAGGCTCTGTTTTCAAAGGGGAAAAAGGTAACGATGAGGGGGACGAAATTAGGGTATTTGAGCATCGGAGGAAGCTACACCGCCATGGTTTTCCGGCCGGTGGAAGAACTAATGGCGCACTTCCGATGCCGGGGCGAGCCGCCGGCAAGAGTAAAGTTTGCATAGCTAGTTTTGTTCGAAAATTACTCAGTAGCTACAAACGCAATGTTTTAGCAAAGCTCCATACTGTTTTAGTGTTTTTCAGAAGATTTTTAATAAATATTTTTATTTATACACCAATATATTTTTAATTTTCACATAGAAATCTCAAAATAACACATAATTTTTTCAATATATTTTTATATAAATATAAAAAAAATTATGTTCAAGATTTTCCTTTATTTTTTAATAAAAATAAAATATCCAGGTCAAGAGCCATAAAATTGATTGTTACACCTTGCAACCCATTTTGTAGTGATAGTTTTATTAAAATTACCTAATAAATGTGTGCTTTTCTTGTATAACATATAGAGAAATTGGATATCCCATATATATTTTATATACTGAATGGACTTTTTTTATTTTAAACACGGTATACATTAATATTCGATAAAAATATAATACAATTCTTTTATTTAAAAATTTCGAATTTAAATATCAAGCATGAAAAAATATCATATTATTCTCTCTCCACCATCTTTTATTCGGTCACATGGAGACAGTGAACTAGATTTATAACAAACCCTTATCCTAGATTTATCACTGCTAACGCAGCTTGGTGAGTTTAATTGTTTTAAGGACTTAAATGATCATTTTTAATTACTATAATTTTTTGTAATTTATGAATTTTTTAGCTTAGATTTAAAGATTTTTAAAAATATAAGATCACGGTCTAAAGATTCCCTTTAAGTAACTAAAAATCCTTTTTAAAATAAAATTAAATCAAGGTCTAAGATTTGTAATTTATTATCGAATATTAGACGATATTGTGTAAGATTGAAAATATATGAGCCAATATTAAACCTATATCTAAATTCATATTTAGACCTTTAGTTAAGAATAAAAAAATGTCACTCGTCTCCTATGCTCGTTGATCTTCTGGTTTATGTTTGAATTCAACTTTAAATTTATGATTGTTTTATATATTAAACTTATTATTCAACGGCCTTTCTTAGATATATAATCTTAATGACCGAATTCCAATGTTTCAGAAAATTACATAAGAATAACAAGTAAACCGTGAAAATGTTATGCCAAACACAACGTTACCATAACTAAGTCTGCCATGTCGGTAATTTAATTTAAGCTAAATATAGACTTTAAATTTTTTGAAAATAATAGGAACATGCAGTTTAGTATTTTTGTTTGGTTAATAATGAATTGGTGATACCGACCAATATTAAAATAAGACAAAAAATATTCTCCTGAGATATAGTATGAATGCAACTTTCTATCAGGAATAGCTATAAAGTCAACAAAATAAGCAATAACCACTGATAAATACAAAAGTGCACACCATTAGAAAAGAAGAAAATATTACGTAATTTAAAAAATAATAAATGATAAGTAACATGTACTAATATATTGATAGCATAAATATTTTTTATATTGTCAATATATATAATATATGAGAGCAGCTTACATTGACCAAATTAAATACCTAATTAAGCTAAAGTTGGGTAGTTGAATAGATTAATGCTAAAAGGGTCAAAAACTCAAAATTGTTTATAATCCACAGCTAGGCAAAGACTAATCAAAATGTCAAATTTAATGTTCATTTCCTTTTTGGCATCTAGTTAAGGAATGAATTCAATTCAAAAAATGATTGTTTTATATACTGGAGTTTTATCCAGCAACCTTTCTTGGACTTACAATAACTTAAAGAATTTCAATGCTTCACTAAATTACATAAGAATAACATCTAACAGAACATTACCACAACAAATTCTACTAAGCTAAACATAGACTTTTAATTAATTAAGTATAATAATAATATTAATAGGACCATGTAGTTTAGTGCTTTTGTTGGTAAGGAGCTGGTGGTATTGACCAATTTAAGAAATAAGACAAACATTTTAAAGTATATTAGCCATTACTCACTTGTATTATTAACCTATGTTTGAAATTCAAATAGTTTTTTAGTAATTTAGATGCTATATTTTGACAAACATTTGAAAAGTAGATTAGCCATTAGCCATTTGTTTTATTGACCTATGTTTGAAATTCAAATGATTTAGTAGTAACATTATATTTGTTTAAGTATATTTTAATATATGGTCTAAAATTATATTTTAGTTGTTTTGGTATTATCAAAGTAGAGTAGTTGAGGATTGGACACCAAAATCAATAACTAATATTGATAAAATAAATTATTTATCATTCTTCTATTAAATTCACTTTGATTTTTATTTATATCTTTTTGTAATGGACCCATTGTAAGAACATGTCGGTGAATTCATGTCTTTTCTGAATAGACAAAATTTACCATAATTTTCCTTTTTCTTCATTATGCTTTTTACTGTTGATCGTAACACAACCATAAATAAAGTTTATCTCCGTGACTCATTGTCATCTCATAAAAGCTAGTGCAATAATTTACCATTTCACTTTTATAAGATTAAAAAAAAGAGTGAATCACGAGATTAAAATCCAAACATGAAAACTCTTGCATCTGTTCAGAAAGTCATAGTCATGTCACAAGTCCGTGATCGGTACTTGAGAATCATGGTTGATCCCAAACAAATTGAGAGTAACAATTACACTCTTCAATTGTCGAGGGAAACGAAAAATAGGTGGTAATTACATATTATGATTTCTAGACAACTTTTAAAAAAAAATCAATTTTGATATTTTTATATGCACGTATACTTTTCAGTTTTCATACATTAAATCTTATATAACATTCATATGAAAAGGTTTAAATTAATTTTTATTAGTAGCTTTTATTTAAATAAAAGAATATGAAATTATGCAATTATAATTATGTTACCAAACATGACACTGAAATATATAATAATTACGTTATGATAAACAAATTACTGGATTATGTAGCTATTACTCTAGTAATTACATAACCATATACACTTGTACAGTGTTTTCCAAACAGATCCGAGGAGAAAACTAGTGAAAAATATTTATTTTATGGATTTAAGTTATATATAATGTTAAGATCTTTTTACACTATAAGCTAATTTTAAAAATATGATAATAGTTGATTATTTTATTTATTACTGAAGTATCAATTGATTGATTTTAATAAGTGACCCATTCCCTGTGGCCTTTTTTAAAAAGGCATAATATATAAATAAATCTTTTAACTTGGCTGTAACAGGTATCTATGTCTTCTAATTTTGAGTATACAAAAATAATTATTTAAATTTATATAAAATTAAACAAGTAGACACATACATCCTACGTGTCATAATACATATATGATGCCATATAGGACATAAAATTACCATATAAAACGCTACATATGACGAATATATCTATTTATTTAATTTTATAAATATAAATTTAAGTGGCACATTCAAAATTAGAAAACATAAATATTGACTATTTATTATGCCTTAAAATTATGGTTTCTGAATATGTTCACTCATAAGGAAAATTTGAAAAGAAGGTAGCATTGGAAACATGAAAATGGTGTAGGGAAAAAGTCAATAGGAGGTGGACTTTAATTACACCTCTCTTATTTGCTAACGTACTCTACCAAAACCACAGAGATTCCCTCACTCCTTTTTTTTTCTAAAATATGAGTATATGACTACTTAAATTCACTAAAATGGTCTGTCAATCTAGAGTTCATCAGAAATAAATCTTTCTATCCTTGTCAAAGTAAAAGTAACGTTTGCATATAATTTATCCTTTTCCTAAAATTTCAAATCATAATTATGAAAGTATTATTAATATAGAGATAATTATTATTTTTAATAGAGGGTGATTCATGATTTTACACTATTGAGTATATAGATAAGTTAAATTTAGAACAGAATGAGGACAGAAACAAAGTAGTACAATAATAGCCATTCACTTTGTTTTCCCATACTTGCTCAAGTACCCTTTTACTACTACTCCTATATCAATATCAACATCATTTCATTTATGTAGCAGAGTGAACCAGAACACTTTCTTTTTTTGCCTTACAATTCTCCATCTCTTGCTGCCTTTTTGGTCACCAAAACAACTTCTCTAGTAGTTGGTTTACCTCTTCCTCTTTCTTCTCATGTATATAGAAAGTATTATGCTGTAATCATGAATAATCACTTCAAGAAATGATGACTTTCTCAGAGCATTACTATTCTTTCTGGTCATTTGGGGTCTTTTTCTTTCTTCTTTTATGTCCTTCATTTGGTCTCAACATAGATGGAACTCTCTTGTTGTCTTTCAAATACTCTATTCTTGATGACCCTTTATCAGTTCTTGATAATTGGGACTATAATGATGCAACCCCATGTTTATGGACTGGTGTAACTTGTGCACCAGACATGTTTAGAGTCATTAGTTTAGCACTCCCAAATTCTAAGCTTATTGGTTCTGTTCCACAAGAATTAGGCTTTATTCAACATCTTCATACTATTGATCTTTCAAATAATTTCTTGAATGGAACACTTCCTCTTTCACTTCTCAATGCTTCTGAACTTCAAGTTCTTTCACTGTCAAACAATGCTATTTCTGGTGACCTTACTGAGTCTATTGGAGGGTTAAAGAGCTTAAAGGTTCTAAATCTTTCTGTCAATGCATTTGTTGGAAATCTCCCACAAAAGCTAAGTTCTTTGCAGAATCTAAAAGTTGTGTCTTTGAGTAAAAACCTATTTTCTGGTGCAATACCAAGTGGATTTCAGTTTGTTGAAGTGTTGGATCTTTCTTCTAACTTGTTGAATGGAACATTACCTGATGATTTTGGTGGTGATAGTTTGAAATACTTGAACTTTTCATCAAACAAGTTATCTGGTTTAGTGTCACCACAATTTGCCAAGAAAATACCAACAAATGCTACAATTGATCTTTCTTTCAACAGCTTTACAGGTGAAATCCCAGAGTCATTAGCTTTATCAAACCAGAAAACAGAATTCTTTGCAGGAAATACAGATCTTTGTGGCAAACCCCTCAAGAAACTCTGTACAATCCCTTCAACACTTTCATCTCCACCTAATATAACCACTAATCCTCCAGCAATTGCAGCCATTCCAAAAGAAATTAACTCAACCCCACTTCAAGATTCTGATGGAACAACACAAACTGCAGCTCAGAATCAACAACAACATGGGCTAAAGCCAGGAACCATAATGGGAATCATAGTTGGTGACTTAGCTGGTGTTGGTGTCCTTGCTGTTGTCTTTCTTTATGTCTACAAATTGAAGAAGAAGAATAAAGCAAGTGAGGCAACCATAGAAAGCTCAATTGACAAAGACCAAAAATACAACAAAACACCAGAACCATCAATACTTGTTGTAAAAGAAAAAGACACCATTTTTCCTAGTTGGCCATGCTTGACCATAAATCAAGAAAGTTCAGATAGTGATGACAGCAAAAATCAAGAGAGTGAAGACCAAACTGAGTATGAAACAGAACAAAAGAATGAGAAAATCAAGAAAACAGAAAGGTCATTTGTAATGGTGGATGGTGAAACAGAATTAGAGCTAGAGACTTTGCTTAAAGCTTCAGCTTATATTTTGGGGTCAAGTGGAGCTGGCATAGTTTACAAAGCTGTGTTAGAAGATGGAACTGCATTTGCTGTTCGGAGAATTGGCGAGAGTGGTGTTGATAAATTGAAGGATTTTGAGCAACAAATTAAAGGAATTAACAAGCTAAGGCATCCAAATCTTGTTCGTGTTAGAGGATTCTATTGGGGAGATGATGAGAAATTAGTCATCTATGATTATGTTACTAATGGAAGCTTAGCCAATATTGGTTACAGTAAGTTACTTTTCTTTCATCTTCATTTCTTATCATAGTTATAGTTTTGATAAATCTTTTCTGTCCTTATCATAATTACCCCCAAATATTCTGATTAGTCAAGTGTACTTGTCATTTAATGTCACTGATCTATTTGCAGCAACATTCCCTGATTTGTCACTCAACAAAAACATTAAAGCCTATAATTTAGCGGTAGTAATAAATAAGGTACGGTCCTTTGGTAGCTGATTAGAGTTATGCATATATTAATCCGATAGAGATTGATATTATTTCATTCAGATATTAGTTATGCAGTGATTAGTTATTCCACATTCTATCCTGTATAAAATAATACATAATTTTTCTCGTTAGTTATTATTTATACAAAATTTAATATTTACATAACTTACGTCTAAACCAACTACCAAACTGACTCCTTTTTTTAAGTACACTGTCTGTCATTAGAAAAACAAGTAGTTTAGTTTTAGTGTACATATACTACACATAGGCATGGATTTTCGTTACTGATTTTGCAGATACTATACTTCGTATGTGGTTGTATTTTGAGGCTCCCAATGGTCCTCCATGTGACATTGTCATAATCCGTGAAAGTCCCCAAACTATACTGCAATACATATAATACGTCAAATACATGTGCACCCCTTCTCCTCAATATAGTAGTACCACAAACGTTTGGGAGACTTGATATTTTCAAACTCCACGTCTGAGATTATAGTGACTATATTATTATTATTTTTCAGTTATATGACGGTGAAAATTCATCTTTTATTAACTGATTTATTTACTAAAGATTGTTATTGTTAAATTTTTCAGGAAAAGTTGGTTCCTCTCCTTACCATTTATCATATGAAGTCCGGCTCAAGATAGCAAAAGGAATTGCAAGAGGATTGACCTACATCCACGAGAAGAGACAAGTGCATGGCAATATTAAACCTAGTAACATTCTCTTAACACCAGATATGGAGCCCATAATAAGTGACATTGGGCTTCATGGGCTAATGCATGGTAAAAACACCTCCAAACCGGACAATTCGGGCCGGCATTTCGGTTGCAAGCGGTCCACATCCTCCTCCCGGGACGGTTTAAATGATCAACCGGTTCATGGAAGTCCTTACATTGCCCCAGCCGGGTTCGTGGTAGGGTGCACGTCCCCCTACCACGCCCCGGAGTCGTTGGAGAGTCTCAAACCTAATCCTAAATGGGATGTTTACTCATTTGGGATTGTGTTGCTTGAGCTTTTAACCGGGAAAGTATTCTCGGACCGGGAGTTGAGCCAGTGGACCACCGGTTCAGTATCGGATGACGTGGACCGGGTTTTGAGGATGGCTGACGTGGCGATTAGAGCTGACGTGGAGAGCAGGGAAGAGACCACGGTGTCATTGTTTAAGTTAGGTTTTAGTTGTGCATCATTGAATCCACAAAAAAGGCCTACAATGAAAGATGCCCTTCATGTGCTTGATAAAGTACCAGGTTATTCACATTACTAATCATTATGTTGGGACCAAGAAAAGCTATAAAGAGCTGTTTAGCTCTCTTTAATTTGTTCTTCTTTTGACTTGGAAAGATTTTTGCTCCATAAAGATGAGAAGAACCGTTGTGTTGTAATTGATGAAAGTGTTTGTAAGTTTGACAAATTGATCAAGAGTGTGTTTATTTGAGTTTTTCAATAATAGTAGAGTTGTTTTTTTTCACATGGTATTCGAAGTTCGCATTGGAGCCCAGGATTAGTAAGGCATGAACCAAAAAATATGATATAGTGTTCCTTCGTATATGTTCAATCGAACTTTAATAATTTTGATTTAAGATCTTGTATTTATGTCATTAAGTTCATTAAAATATGTTAACTTATTTTCGTATTAAATGGAGCAACCAAAAAATTACAAGGACTAGAGTTTTGAATCCAACTTCAAATTAATCTTGAATATATCTATCCGTCTAATAAAGCAGGTTAAATTGCGCTTGTTGCGTAAAAATTCACTTATTCATCGCCGAACTTAAATTATTTAATTATATGATTGCTTTTTATGGTGAGATATCCAAGAAATTTAATTTTTTAGTCCTTTATAAACTTGTTTTTACTTTTATGTCTTTTTTATATGAGATCTTCATTTTTACATATGAGAAATCTGAAAGGTCATTTTCTTTATCGAATTTATAAGTGGACGTAAAACATCATTTCCTCCGGTAGTTTACGGTTGTGAGATTTCTTTGTTGTTAAGTACCGTTAGTGAGAAAGGCAAAAAAGAGTTGCTTAAATTGAGCTGTTGGAATATTACCAAAGAGGTGCATTGATTTACTTTAATGGTCAAAAAGATGGGTTGATCAATTCACTACTTGAGTAATCAAGGCTCCATCGTTGCCTTTTTTTTCTCTCTCTTTTGGGCTTTCGCAAATTAAAATATTTTATTTGTATATGATCTTACTATACTTAAAATAAACTAATTCTAAAAGATAGCGATTAATTTCCTCGCAAAATAGAGGAATCGAAATATAATATGCAAAAGTGAGCAAAGGCACTTTTCTAAAAGACTTTCTCAAAAAGCTAACACAACAAAAGAATCGATATTCTTTTCGATGAAATTCAATACGGGGGTTTTTCTTGTGTGCATGAACTATTTCATCGAAACCGGCTAACTTTGCGCACCAAAGCTTGGGCATATAGGACGGAGTGGAGTGGCGTAATGTTTTTGTACATTTGATATGAAAATGTTAGTTGAATAACAGCAACTGTTGATGATCTATCTTGGGATGAACTATAGCATCTACTCTTGCTAATAAACTGAAAACAAATTTTTACAAGGTTTAAGGAAGGGAAAATTCAGAAGTGAATAGAGTTTCTATTGACAAATTGATAATATTTGTTTAGATGAATAAGGATGCATCAATATCAATCTTTAGATACATAGAGAAGAAGAGAAAAGAAATAATCAGTTCTTTGACGCAGACTGGAAGATGAAGACAGCGGTCAGAACGCCCACCAATGCAGTGACTGCCAATGCTACTGTGGGTAAGGGCCCTGAGACCCCGAAATTCTGAAACAATAGAATCAAGTTTAATTAAAAGTTCATGTAGTTTCTCATCGAACAGTTATATGATGATTAAAATCATAATGTTTATGAAAACAACATACCAAGTGAAATCCAACTAGGTGGAAAGATAAAACAAACTCCAATATACAAACTACTGAACATTCAAAAAAATCACATCATCTCAAATCTATGTGTCTGCTGAACTCCGTTACCATCGTGGTGGTGTTTGGTTATTGTTCTTTTAACTTTCACAACATGACAGTCCAATATATGTAAATGCACGAGGAAAGCTTTCTTTTTTTCCTTTTTTTTCCAACTTGGATGAACAGAACGAGAAACAATTTCATCAGGTATATCGAACATTATGTTAAGTGAGGTTCCAATCTACAGATATCTGAGATTAGGATAAGTTGTAATTTGGTAAGATATCATATATCAAAGTAACAGGTAGGCTTTAACATGTTCCACCGAAAGACATGTTATGAATCCAATCTGTTGTACAATATATTGTGCATATTAATAAAAACATGTGAGCAAATGTCCTACCTCCAGAAGTCCTTTGCCTGTGGCTATTTCTACACTAATAGCAGCTGCAAAACCAACCATGGCAGATCGACCAAGCCATACGTCCAAATTATTTTCTTCCTTGCTGCTCTGCTCACATCGTATGGAAAGTGATGCTGCTCTACTTGGCATAGGTTTTATCTGAGAAAAACTGTTCCTGATCACTGTGAATACAGAGGATTAGTTCCTAACCACTAGCACAGTGACTTGCAAATTTAAAATATACTGTAATGGCTCCAAATTTGCATAGCATGGATAAAGCACCCCCAACCCACACCACCACTCAATATATACAAAGAAAAGATAAAAACATACAAGCATTAGGCTCGAATACCAAGAAGAAAGGTAACCTGCATTCTTCCCAGTGTGCTATTAAGGTGTGACCGATGTGATAAGCTGTACTCTTCTATTTGGTCTTTAAGTTGTAATTAATTGAAACAAATATTGAGGCCAAAATCTATTTGATCAAAGCTAGAGTGGTCTCTCTAATGAAATGGTTAAGTAACTTCTCATATGATGGAACGTCATACAAAAGACTTTCACGGAAACTAGTCCACTCTCTACCTTAAGGAAGAACAATGTTCTCTACAAATGTCAACTGAAAGAAAAAGGGAAGGAAGGGAGAAAAATGATCCCCCCACCCCAAACCATCACAATGTAAAGATATCTGAGTTGATCACCCACACAAGAATCATATTAGATTCAGGTATGTGTTAACTGATGAACGGTTTGTTTACACATGTTTGCGAGAGTCATAAGTTCCACAATCTTAATGTCAAGATAGAATTTGTGTTAGATTCGCTTAATGCTTATAGTCTACTTGATGAAATCCCTCACATGCTAATTTCCAGTCCTCTTCTTTTAAAAGCACATGAAACTCACAAATAGTCATGATAGAAGGGGTAGCTCCATGGGTAAATATAGATATACATACAAAAACTGATAGCAAATAAAGGAAATGACAACATATGCTGCATATATAGTAGACTAAGACCTAAATAACATATATATCAGCATAAAATTGTCTGTTAGATAGAATAAAACAAAGAGCAGAATTATACAACACAAATATGAAAATCCGCCACTGAATGCACCAATTGATTATTCAACAAAAAGAGGAAAAGTGGGCTTACAGAGTGGAGAACCAGTTGCAAAAGTAGTCCCAAATTGAGTACGAGTTGAGCCCTTAATAGAAGAAACGCTTACTGGGTTTGACATAACAACATCTGCAAAAACATTACATCAGTTTTAGAAACAAAAACAAAGGAAGAAATTGTTAACAGAATTACCACGAATTGAAGTGCAGAGAGAGCTGGAAATTTGAACAACAGCCATGTCTGGCGGGTGATTTTGGGGAATTATGAAAACTAGACCGCTCAATTTCTATCTTTGTAGAATCAAATAGTCTTTCTGATAATTTTTTCATTCGGAGCTACGTAAACACGGGAATAGCTGACACGTGTAATCTTATGAGATGTTATTAGTTTATATTTGGGCCCTTCGGCTCCTTTGATATTGGGCTGTGTAAATCCATACAAGAGTTTAATGGGTTTATTTTATATTGGTTATAGTCTCAATTTTTGTGATAATCAATCTAAAAAAGAATGAGATATTCTTATATTTAGTAATAATTTAAATTTAAAATAAAAAATTATTTTACCCTAAATAAGATGCTTTATAATCGCACAAGCATTCATGATTTGTTTTAGACAACAAATTTCAAGTCTTTATTTTAAGCTCCATATCAAACAACAACATCATGAATTTACACATAGAGTATTATTTACTCCCAGGATTATCCTACCCCACCATTTCAATTTAAATAATGAAATAAGTTATCTCATATAGAATGTGAGATAAAATAACATCATGGAATATTCTTACCTATTTCATCCATCAACCAAATATGAAATAACCCTAAGTTTTCTCATATTTTTAGAGAACATATAAATATAAACTAATAATAATAATAGCCATAAAAGCTAAACTTCTTGATAAATCCGTGAATGAAATTTAAATTTTGTATGTTGTTAGTTTATATGGAGGAAGTTTTTGGCTAAAATCATCCTTGAAGTATGATTTGCCCACACACGTTAATATTTCCTCCATCCCATAATAATTGATCACTTTCCATTTTACACGATTCTTAAAAAATCATAAATAAAATGATCAATTTGACTAATTTTCCCTTTATTCATATTGATGAATATCAAGATAATTTATGATGACATAGGGCATACAAAAGGTATAAATACTCCAAAATGGATGAGAGCAAGAGTACAAAGGAGTAATGAAGTATTTAATGAATTCTTTGTAAAAAGATAAATTATAGGAACTTTGATTTTTTTAAGCTTCCAAAGAGAAATTATTGGAACATTAAGCATGATGATGATATTAATTATAGGGATAAAATAGGAAAAAAATAATAAATTTTATCTTGATTTAGTAAGTGATCAAGTAATTTGAGACAAATATTTTTAGAAAGATGATCAATTAATATGGGACACAGGGAGTAGTTTTTTAGATAATACATACTCCATCCCTTCCATATTAGTTGATCATTTTTTATTTTATTTTTGTACTATACTTAAGAAATCATAAATAAAAAGATAATTTTACTAATCCACCCCTTAAAAACTTCGTGGGAAACAAACAAATGTGATCACTTTAAAAAGGAATTAGTTGCAAGGGCAATATAGAAATTTTTTAATTAATGCTTTCTTGATTTAGTTAAGTGGACAACAAATATGAGACAAATATTTTTAGTATAATAATCACCTAATATCGGACAGAGAAAACACCAATTCTTGCCATTCCAGTCCACCTGTGTATAAAATATTGGAACAAATATTTCTTAATAGATTTGTTGATACGCAATCTAATTGGGTTTATAAACAATGACAAACTTCTTAATTAGACTAATATTTTTAGTTTTCGAACTCGCAGCTGGAAATTAAATGACCTAACATAGATACCCTTTCTGTTCATCTAAGAGAATATTCAGTCCAACAATTAACTATCAATAACTTTATGTACTTTCGACAAAATGACAAATGAAATTAAGTTAATGTTTAATATATTAGTACCTATTTAAAACTAAACTAGCAGCTTACATTGACTTTGGATATGGCATATAGTATACTCTTTCCAGTCAATTCTAAATATTGTTTAATTGAATAATAAATATATTTGATTTACAAAATAAATAAATCATTTTAAAAATAAAAAAGAGTTATATTTGTTTTTATACTCTTACGTTGGACCGAAGGTAGTAGTGTATATATTGGAAGAATATAACGATGCACATAACATATTTTCGTTGTATGGTACCAGTAAATCAGAATTCAGTAATGCTTTGATTTGCCATAGGGATTAGTATTAGGGTTAAAGTTAGAAAATTTATTTTTTATTTTTTATCACATGAGTGTAAGTTTGAAAGTTGAGGGAAAGTTTAGCTTTTGTGATGAAAAAGTATTTCTAGTGGGGAAGTGAGCCAAATGATACCTTTTGACAGTTAATAATAAAACTATTGATTGCATTAAGAAAATTCAAAAAAATTAAAAGAATAAATACAACAAATTTGAAGTAACAAGACAAAAATCAGACGTTTAATTTGGTTAAACAAAGTTGACCACTTGCTAAATGAGCTGTTAAGGATTACGAATTGAAAATCTTTCACGAAAAAGGCTATGCTTGGTACGGCAGAAAATTTTCTTGTAAATAAACTTCTTAAAATGAGAAAATGACTACCAGCTATATAATTAAACTTATTTTTCTTAGATTATAAATAATCTAAATTACATATAAATGTTTATGAGATAATATTTTTTTTCTTACTTACTAAATATTAGAAAATAATTAAACTTATTTTCCAAAAAAACCTTTTTCAGACAAATATTCTCCTACATACCAAACCCACCCAAAGTCTTACTCAGAAATAAACATAATTTCGAAGTACTTCTTTTGTCCGACAATAGTTGTCCACTATTGACTTATCATACCTCTTAAGAAACTATAAATAGAAGGGTAAATGACTATAATTAATAATAAGAACAATTTAAGAATTAAGTGTAAAATTATTCATAAATTTCATAAAGTAGACAAGTATTGTTGGACATCTATTTTTAATATAGTAACAAGTATGGTTAGACAATGGAGTAATAAAAACAGAAAATGAGACTTCCAAATTCCAAATTTGGAATTGAAATGATAAATATAAAGATAAGGTCAAGAAAGGACGAGAACACTTGCTAAATTTTTATAAGCTGTTACAAATATAAATTAAAATAAAACAAAACAAAAGATTATAATTTATGTTCACCATTTTTATCACTAATTTCGATATCAAATCAAAATTTCTGTCAAATTATTCAAATACACTCTGTACTATCTGACATCGTTTCAAATTTTGGTTCATGCTCTCCAACAATGTCCCTAGACTAATAAGCGTTGGTTCGAAAGTGATTAGGATGTCATGTAAAATCCTAACAATAAGTTCATAATTTATCATCAACAAATGAAACTGTTCATCTATTAATCAGAAATTTTAAATTCAAATTCTAAATATAAAACTTTTTTTAATAGAGAGCGTTTTTTCGGAATGAGGCCGTAGACGTGAATCCAAAGTATTCAAACACGTAAATAACTTCATAGTTTCACACATTAAATTGAGATTATTATAATAAGATATCAATAATTTTCTAGTATTAATATAGTACTATACTCTATACAAAGGGGCATAATTCAGATGAGCAAATATTATATTGGGTTATTTCTTATCTAAAGAATATAATATAATACTCCTACAATTACAATATGAAAACCAAGATGAGAAAAAATCTCAGAAACATTGACTGACACAACTAAGACTTTGGTTTCCCACCATAAGCTTGCTGACAAATCGACGTAGATTTCTGTGATTTCAAGCAAAGTTGCGAAGAAATCGGACATTTTTGTAAACAATTATCTCCTAAACTGCCGGTAACTGAAGTTTCACGGCCGAAAAATCCCGCCGGCGGCGACCCATTCAAGAAATTTCCGTCAAGATACAACCTTTTCAACGTCGCCTTTTTGCTATACTGCAACGGAATCGGTCCCCGGAACTTATTATACCTCAGTGACAACGACGACAATCGAGGGAAAATCGCGAAATTTACCGGTAAATACCCTTCGATTTTGTTGAAACCCAAATCGACGGCGACAAGGTCGCTGTTCAAATTAACAACCTTTGAGATCTTGACGAGTGTAAAGCTGTTGTTCGCCATGTCGATTTGTTGTAACGAAGGTAACTGAAAGAACCAAGGTTCAATAGTTCCAAATAACGAATTTTCACTAAGCTCCACAACTTCCAGTTGATTTAACCCATAAAACGACGATTTTAAAAGAGACCCAGATAATGAATTAGCCTTAGCTGCAAGTTCTAGTAGATTTGGGGGTAATTTTGGGAGTGACCCAGTTAGCTTATTGTAACTAAGATCAAGTCTTCTCAAGCTGGTTAACTCATTCATCGAATTTGGTAACCCAGAAATCAAATTATGAGAAAGATCAAGAGAAAGCAGAGATTTTAAAGAAGTAAGCGAAGGTGGGACTGACCCAGAAAATGAATTGAGTCGAAAAACCAGGTTCTTGAGATTTGGTAGAGAAGACAGAGAAGAAGGAATTGGGCCATAAAAATTGTTGTTCTGAAGATCAAGAGTAACAAGTTGAGTGAGTTTAGAAATTAACGGAGAAAGAGTCCCTGAATAACCAGCAGGATCGAGAGTAAGTTCAGTTACTCTGTTTCCAGAGCTACAAGAAAGGCCACAAGTGAAATGGGTGACACGAGGAACAGAGCAAGGGTCTGTAGTGAAATTCCAAGAAAATAAACAAGAATATGAAGGAATAGAGGAAGATTTAATGGCGGCTTTAAAAGCTTGAAGAGCAATTATGTCTGAAGAAGGGGGAATTGATTGAACTGATGAAAGTGAAAAAAGAAAGAGAAAGAAGAAAACAGAGGTTCTTGATTTTGACATGTTTGAAAAATGGCTACAAAAATGATCAAAGTTTTTTGGTTTTGTAATGGAGGGTTCTGGTGGTTTAGGCACAGTGTGGGGCCTTTTGGAGTCCACTGATGATATCTTTGTACAATTAGCTGGAGAGCAGTATATATAGGGAATAGGATTAACAAAGCTATAATTTGTTTTGACTCGTGATTCATAAAAAATAGTGTATTTATACATTGGATTTGCTGTCATTTGGTTTAATTTAGGGGTCATACATTATATGGTTGGTGAGCAGGTGCTTCCTAAACAAATAGGAATGATAAAAATATTCAGCATCCCTATGATTATAAGATCATTGTTTATTTAGACAGAGTATAGTGTATACAGATTTTGAACTTATCTTGAGAGATAAAATGACTTTCAAAAAGTCGTGATTTCAGAATACATCTCGTATATTTCACCGATCAGTCACCTTAACATCTTGAATATCTCATAGATTACTTTGAGTATATCTAACGAGCACATATATTAGGTAATTCTAGATAGTTAAAAAGATGACAAAAGAGAAAATAGTATGTTATAGAGGTGGAGAATGTAAAAACAAACAAGGGAAAAGGGCATCCATTCAAACTGCTCCCATTCCTATGTTGACACCAAGAAAAAGAAACCCTGGAGCCTTCCTCTCTATCCATTTGAGGCGAGAGCTATACCTTTTGGAACCGGAGCAATAACTGCTATAAAGTAAGGAGATGCGCAGGAACGATTCCTAAAGCAAAGACTCGGAATACACCACGACTAAGTATACCTATTCAGACTCGCTTTTGTTCAATTATAAAAAAAATAAGCACTTTGATAAAGATTTATAACATCATTCAAGTAAATACAGATTAAGATCGTAGAAATATGAGCTTGTGATATAGCTACACCTAATTAGGTGAGGGATGGATTATGCATTTGAAGAGTGGGAAGAATATGATGGTTTGGCGAATGGCCCAGTAGACGGTGCATTATTGTTTTTCCATAAAGTTTAACAACACTTTTATCTCTGCAATTCTTCTATTCATCAAAGACAAATTAGATGTATCTTTTAGGAACATGTCGTTTTTGGTCACTTTTGTAGAAATTATTTTTCGGAAATACATTTAATAAATATTTTATAATGATTTTTTTATGATTATATCTGTATAAATAGATGATTTTGCTAATTACTCTATTACAAGGTGCGCCTAAAAGAAGTTGACATTGACTTGAAAGAAACGTTAAAATAATTTTTTTTGATAGTTTTATAACTTAAACTGATCGTAACAATAACATACGTTACATATTTATGGTACTCTCACCAATGAGATGCACACTGATTATGTCGACTATCTCCCTTATACCACCAACTCAAAAAAAATAGTGTTTCGTAACTTGTTTACGCCAAAAAAGTACATGAATAAAAAGCTAAAAATAAAACTTACAGATCCCAAAACCAATTATTAAATGTAAGATTGATTTTGATACAAAAACAGAACAACCTAAAAAACTGGTTACCCGTTTTATTGTGAAAAAGCATTAAGTTACCTTTTCCTTTTTTTCTAAATGGAATATTTTAGTGATGAATCGCACTAATGGTTCTAAGTAAGTTTAGATGCATTAATTTTGTCGTTTTCCCTATTATAAGATGGGTAAAAAAAAAAAAAAAGGATTTTGACAGGAAGGAATCTAGTAGAGGTAGTACGGGGATTATTTTTTTTTTCTTTTTTTTTCATAGTTTTGCAGTAATGGTGATGTTTATATCCACAAAAGTCTAAAAATGGTGGGGTAGAGGGTGATAGTGGTGTTCATTTACAAGAGTACCGACGCATCATCCCGCATGCGTCTTGCCTACCGCAATTACTAAAAACTGTCCGACACCATTCTTTGTCCACCAAAACTTGGCCCTTTACTATCAATTGCAAAACATGAGTTTAATTTATTTTTAGCCTTGTCCGTCATAATTTTGTAGTTTCTGAAATTGAATTATGCTTCTATCGATATAAGTTCTTAAGGAACTAAGTTAGAACACATAACTTGTAGTCGGGTTCTGAATGCCTCTAACGGCATACGTTCTTAGGAGTCGTTTGGTAGCTAGATAAAATAAGTTTTATCCATGTATTAGAGTTTGTATAACTTTCTTTTTTTACATAATTAAAGAAATGTTTTAATTTAAATACAAAGTTAAAGAATAAAAAATACAAAGTTAAAAAAGGAAAGGATATAATTGTAAAAAATATATATTTTTTAATATAAAGAACCAACATCCAAAGGAATAATTTATGCATAACTAAACCTTGCATAGCTAATACTTATGTAACTAATACATGCATAACTAATACATGTATAACTAATACTCACATTACTAATACATGCATAACTAATAACCACTTTACTAATACTTGTATAACTAATACTCACATTACTAATACAAGCATAACTAATCCTACATTACTAATACATGTATAACTCTATCCAGCTACCAAACGATCCCTTAATGATTAAGTTATTTAACTTGTTAGGCCTTTTAAGACATAACTTGTACTATAATATGATACCAAAAAATAAATTTATGTCTTGCAATTTTGCTTTTTGCGATGTCAAGATATTTTTGATTATTTTCTTATTACTTAAAAAATGTTGAATAACAATAATTAAGGACCATAAAATTAAGAGACAAATGCGAATGACCCATCCAAATTTGGTGGTTAAATAGTCGTTAGAAAAGTTGAAGCGCCTATTTGATAAATTAATAATGTCAAATTTAAAGGGTTGTGAAGGAATTTTTTAGCTAAATAAATGTCATATTATATCACAGCGTTGAAAAAAACCATATCAGATATTAGATAAACTTTTTTTTTTCAATTGATGATATGATGTAAAAATATTTGTTTAAAATGGCGATAGTGGTCAATGGTCATCACCGATGACAGTTGTGAGGTAACATCTAATTAAAGTGGCAAAATCAAACTCAATCCGACCTAATCTATTTAGGTTTGAGTTGATTATTAAATCGATTATTTGTTAGCTCAAATAATTTCAACCCAACTGGCCCGTACACCCTTGATAAGATTCGGATGCCCTCCATAAGACACAGGCAAAGAAAAAAGATATTCTGAGTCACTAGCTATGATCTATCTTTTTTAGTTTTTGTTATACATGACCTGTTTTTTCAAGGTTGTATAATAATGCTTAAAAAAACTTTTTATTTTATTTTATATGTTATATATAGTTTATAATAAAGAAAAAAAATTATTAGATACTAAAAACTTAAAAAATAACAAAAAAAGCTATTAAAACTTAGTAAAAATTGAGCAGGTTAGACCCATTACTAACCCGTTATGAACCAATCTATTTTGACCCAAATAAATTTGGTTTGGATTGAATTGACCCATTTTGATCCGCCCAAATTTAACCCAACTCGCCCAATTGTTACCCCTACATCTATTGACTATACGATAGAGAAACACTCAGAATTTAAATTTTAATTATCTACTATACATAATAATAATCATAATAAGTAGACTAACAAATAAATATGTATAGATTTCAAATAAAATTCTTAACATAAATATTATTTTAAATTGCTTGCATCAAAAGTTGCATGAATGATTTCGAAACAGTCAGAATTTAAATTTTAATTATCTACTATACATAATAATAATCACAATAAGTAGATTAACAAATAAATATGTATAGATTTCAAATAAAATTCTTAACATAAATAATTTTTTTGAATTGCTTGCATCAAAAGTTGCATGAATGATTCGTAAGGTATATATGCATACATAATATATCCAAAATAACAAAATTTTATCAAGAAATATTACCTTTTTTAAGCCAAGAGAAGTTTATTTTTAAGATGTCAAATTAATGATGAGTTTTTTTTTATAAAAAAAGAATCCTAACAACATATAGGCAAAGTTTTGCCAAGTAAAGAGTAGTTGTAGAACAGTGATGTTTGGTAAATATTTCATAAAGTGGAATAAATCATGGATTAGTTATTGAGAATTAGTTAATATCTCAAATAATAATAAGATAATTATTCAAAATGAACGTTCTGTGATTATTCTACCAAAATAAATAAATTTAGTGATTTTAAACAAAACATGCACACTTAATAAGTTAAAATATAAAATATAAAATATAAATTATTCAAATTTTACACTTCAATCAAGGAAAACAACTTTGGGATAATGTACGAGTACCATCCTAAACTATGAGACTGAAATCTCATACACACCTTAACTAAACTAGGGTCCTATTATTCCTGAACTCATTTTTTTGGTAATTTTGTACACCTTTTTGGCTTACGTGGCATCCAAATATCTCTCACGCGCTTCAACTGCGTGGAGTCACGGTTTGTGCCACGTAAACCAAAAGGTGTACAAAATTACAAAATAAAAAATGAGTTCAGAAAGGTAATAAGATCTTATTTTAGTTATGATGTGTCTCTGAATTTTCGATTATAATTCAGAGATACTTGTACCGTATCCCAAACAACTTTACCAAAAATAATCATTTCAACTTGTCGTCATCTTTATAGATATTTTTTTGACCCCTTATCTACAAGTAGGATTTCTGACACCTGTAAATTGTAATGGATTAGGCAAAAGAAAGGATAAGTTTGTAGTATTTACAAATATATTTAAAGGAAATACGTAATCTAACGTGTTATATATTTTACTGTCTGAAATATAATCTTCTTTCTCTTTTTTTTAATATTATATTGTTGTTGTTATTAATATTATTATTATATTTTTTTTGTTTCATGATATAAATTCTTTCTTATTTTTCCAAATAAACACCATATATAGTTTTATGTAATATAAAATTATAATTTATTCTAAGTTTTTGAATAACATAAATTGTAAGCAAATGTTATATTTATACATACAAACGGACAATTCAAATAAAAGTAAAAATATTAATGAAATATAACTAGATAAATTATAAATACTCATTTTTTAAGATTATTATGTTACTCTCATAAATATCCTATTAATATACTATAGAGTTCGAAAATATATTTTTTTGTCCTTCGTTTTTATATTTAGCTAAAAAATATTCATATAATAGATTTTCATCTACCATAATTTCTATCATTGCAATTGGAGCTTCCGAATAATGGATAAAAGAAAGCAACAATTGTTCATGAATACATACGACAAGAGCAAATACAAATAATGAATTAAAGAAATCAACAATCATCTTAGCTGCTGTCACGCCCCAAATTCAAGGGGCGCAACTGACTCTTAATGCCAAAACTCAAGCCCGAGCTGACCCTGCTGAACCATTTGCTACTAGCGCATGGCAGCCACACGCAATCAAGAAAACAAATAAGTATATCTCGGCTTAAAATTAAGCCCCCGGCCGGCAAGACCCCTGTCAACAAATCTATAAAAGAAATAGTTACTCCCAAGAGTTCATATAAAGAAATAGCCAACTAGAACAGAAGTCCTGATTGGGTCGTCGAGGCCACCATGATCTCTATACAAAAACTGAAAGCAGGTATATATCAAGACAATACATCAAACATCTAACAAGCTTCAGCAAACCAACAAACTAGGCCAGCGTGACCATAACGTAGCTATACACCCCACACACTAGTCTGCAAGCCTCTAAGAGTGGTAAAGATTGGCGGGACAGGTCCCCAGCCTACCCATAAAAATATATACAACAAAAGCTAACAAACCTCCCAACTCTGGCAGCTCCGGAGGAAAGAGGCTAGCCAACCA
>JAJONR010012097.1:0-20133 GCA_029582245.1 Solanum etuberosum | reverse complement strand
GTCAGCTCTGTCAGAACAGAAAACTTATAGGGCTAAGGAGCTGACAAAATGCAGGTAGTGATCTACGTTATTTACAGGGGAAAAGTTGGCCTAACTAAAAAGGTTAACCAAACAACTAGCCTTAAGCTTACAAATTGGAGTTAAAACTCCATCGAAATATCTCCTGTTACTTTCATTCCAAATAACCCAAAAAATACAAGCTGTGGTCATGATCCAGATTTTCCTGATGGATTTTTAAACTTCCATAGAGCTCCAACTAGTGTAGGCATCTCTGATATTGAAGGGCATCAACCACCTTCATTGGAAATTCCATGTCAGAGTGATGAACACAGATGCGAGCCCAATAAAGTTGTTCCTATTCTTTGTGTCTTTATCAATGTCTACATATCCCCCGCACTGGTCTCCTATTTTCTTGAAATTTTCAGTCGTCCAAGCATGCAAGGGGATCCCAAACACCTTCACCCATCTCTGACCTGTGTCTCTGTGTGTTACTTCAGATTCAGCAGCCGGTGACCACCAATCGAGAGTCAGCCTCCTTCCGTTCCAAAACCAATCACCATTTTTGACTCTTATAGCTTCCTGCTTGGAGAGTAGCTCGAAGAGAAATTTGTTGTGATTTATGGGAGTGACTCTAAGCCCTGCACTGATTTGCCATCTGTTGAGAAACCATTTTTGAATTATCTCTCGATTAAGGCTGATATTAAAAGAGTCGTTGAACGTCCCAATTAGACACTTCGCAAGGAAATTCTCCTTTTCTATTGCCTGAGACTCTGAAGATTTCTCAGAATTGGTTGGCCAATTGGTAATTTCTGCTGCTTGAAAATATGATTTTGCCTTTGAATCTGCGAGCTGAAATGGTGGATTAACAGCCTTTCCCAGAAATTTTTGATCTTCCCTGCAATATCTTCCCACCCCCAGTTGTAGTCATTCTCCGGGATAATCATCGATGCTTTTTTCTCCCCAAGCAAAGTTTCTATTCTCACGTACCGGCCATATATGTTGACATTTTGGATTACCCTGTATGAGTAGCATTGGATCTTTCTTGCCCACCTTCTGCATCGATTACCCCTTCCCTGCGAAGCTTCAAGGAGAGCTTCACACACCCAACACAGATTTGCTTCATTGATTCTAATACTGCTAGTAAACCTCCTCCCACGTTCAATCAGAGTGAACCATCGATCATAATCTTCACTATTGTTTAATAACTCAAAAGATTTGTCGCCTGCAATAAAAAAATATTTTCTCTCCCATATCTAGAAAAGAGAAAAGTCATCGGAGAAAGTTGACGGCAAAAGAATCAGATAAATGAACCAAACAATTCATCTAAAACATCACCAGTCAATGTTTTTGTTCATCCATAAAGCTGCTGCTGGAGAATTTGTGGTTTTTGATTATCCGTTGGGAGTTCTGTTTGAGAGAGATCTATACTTCATCTCTCATCTAATGCAAACATGCATTGATATATTTTACCTTGTATGGCTGGTTCAATGATTAATCTGCTACATCCACCATTTAGTTATTCTTTCTGTGGGAGCATACTCCAATTCCAATTTCTTATTGGGCAGATTATTAAAATTCTGCTGTGTAGTACTTGTGCATCACATAAGAAGGTTTTCTTTTAAGGAATTCTCATAATTTTATGTCTCAGTAGGTAAACACTCCTGAAGATGGGTTATCTGGGGGTGGTTATTGATAAAAAATTAGCACACCTTGGAAAAAGTATTTAACCTCTGTTGATAAACCTGCTAAATCTATGAACCATGGTGCCATCTGTTTTGTGATACAAATTAACCTTTTGGTTTACGAAAAATTAAATTGGGTCCCAGCTTATCTAAATCAGACTGTTTGATTCATTTGGTGGACTGGGAGTCTGGGACTATTAGGCTTAATTGGATGAATGGAGACAATTTCTATAATGGTTTTCTCAGTTCTCTGCAAATTTTGACTGACCAAAGACTACTTCCCATTGGAAGTTGAAACTTGCAACTTAATTCTGTCTGCTTTATATAATATTGAATTTTCATGTACTTCCTCTTGGAAGAGACATATAGCTGTAATCAGATATTATGGTCTCTGAAAGAATTCTAATGCTTGGAAAACTGATGATATTATGCTGGGATGATATTATTTTCTTTCTATTCGAACTCTTGAATCTTGGATAAAATAATTGTGTTCAGGCCTTATATTTGCCAGCATGTCCTTGTACATACCGTGTCATACCAAGCTTTTCGATTAATTTATTTTTGATATCAACTTCCCTTTGAAAAAACAAAACATTCTTTGTATTCACAGGTGCAAATTTAGGTCTATTTTAGTGCAACTAAAAATGTCAACACTTGTTCAAAATGGAGTACACTTTCGACATTTGTACAAATGAGTTTGTAGTTTTTCCTGCTGTGATCTTTTGAAAATTTCTCCTGCTTTGAATAGGTGATATGTTCACTGAAGAGCAAAATGAATTGGTTGAATCAGCAGCAGAGATGCTTTATGGCTTGATCCACGTCCGGTATATTTTGACTAGCAAGGGAATGGCTGCAATGGTAATGCGTCTTATATATATCAGGCTTTCTGTCACTTATATGATTCTAGTCTTCCTGCTTTTGTAGCCCCTCTTCTCCACTCCTTTTCTTTCCATTGGTGGTGCTTATTTAACGTGCATCTTGTCTGAAAAAATGATTTCCTGGTAAACATTTTTCAGTTGGAGAAGTACAAGAACTACGACTTTGGGAGATGCCCACGAGTTTATTGCAGTGGACAGCCTTGTCTTCCAGTCGGTCAGTCTGATATTCCACGCTCAAGTACTGTAAAAATTTACTGTCCAAAATGTGAAGATATCTACTATCCACGATCGAAGTACCAAGGCAGTATCCTTCACTATTATAGCTTTATGCCTTTTCTTCCTCAACACATTTCCTCTATAGCAGTGTTCCGAATGCAAAAAGCGAAAAAAATTACTGAAATCTATTGGGGCTTCAAGGACAAACTGCAAATTAAGTGGTGCCTTTAATGGACAAAGGCTCAATTTGAAGGGAAAGATTAAAAATAATATATTTGTAGAGTAAAAAATGACAACTATAAACCCAAACAAACTGACAGACAAAAGAATTTAGGTGAAATATTTATTGCTAGTGCCACTCTCTTCATGATAGAGCCCTAGGGCAATGGTGCACACGTCTTGGCTCTTTATAGTGCCTTCACTGGAGCGCCTCTCGAGCCAGGGGAATCATACAACGTATTCCGCAACCTAGTTTCAGGGCTTAAGCATGCCACTACCAGTCCTTTAACACAACTCCACTCTACTAGTACATTTATGTTGTGCTCAAGAAATTTTTTTGGTAGCTTGGATTGATTTTGTTCCGAACAGTTTTATTTTGTTACTCTCTCCATATTTCAAGTTCCGTTTGCACATGGATGCATATAAACATCAAGAGTAGTTCTGCTCATAGTTCATATTATTGTTTGCTCCCTTACTGTGACTAAAATATCACTCTTCCCTGGATCTGATTTCTTTGACTGGCCAAGATATTGATGGAGCTTACTTTGGGACAACATTTCCTCACCTCTTTTTGATGACTTATGGACACCTGAAGCCGCAAAAGCCAACACAGAATTATGTTCCAAGGGTATTCGGTTTTAAGATCCACAGGACTTGAGATTGAAGGTCCTCTGTGAAATGTGATGAGATTAAATAGTTTGTCAGTAAATGGATCTCACCTGACATTTATGTACAATTCATCAAGGTAGAACCAGGAAATGTTGAGTTGTTAATGTCCAAAATTGTTTCATTGATGAAAAAAGTAACTGTCGCCAGCCAATCTCCCCCCCTAAATTTCTTTTGTAATCTTATTATTTCTTCTTCCATATTGACCCCTGATTTTTCATGTAGTCTTGGCTCTGCTAATCCCTTTCTCTTGCTGCTGCTGTACTTGCTACGACAGTTTTCCAACGAGGCATATATTTGGATTTTACATTAGGATACCTTAGTGTTTTGCTCCACTTTTAGTAGGACCAATTCCAGATGGGATTCATAATGGTTCCTCGCTGACAAGACTTTTTAATTGTTAAAAAGAAAATAAAACTACTTTATTAGATATATATATATATATATATATAAAATTACGTATCTTGCTAATAATTAAGGGTCTGTTTGGAAAGCCTCCAGGTAATTGGATTTGGTGTAATTATTAGGGTAATAATTACTAACCTAAGAATTACACAACCTCGTAATTATGATTACTTGTTGGTTTGTCATAATGTAATTATAGTGTAATTACAAGTGTACTCACAAGGTTATTTTAATTTTAAAAATAAAAATTGATTATCTAAAACTAAAAATTTAAGGCCTGTATAAATGATATTAAATTGAACATTTAAGATATACATTGTCTTTTGAAAATATATTAATTAATAAATATATGTTATAATTTAATATTATAAAAATAATTGTAACACGGAAAGATTGGTTCGTAACTCTCTCTCGGGTTGGAGCGTATGTTAGGTGATTGCTAACTTGCGCTTGCTGGCGTGGCTCCTGGTCGGGCAAGGAGGATTCTGACTAAGAACAATGACATACAAAAACAATTAGGGAAATCGGTACTAGTTTACAGAAGACACAACAGGGAAATACACAACAGTTAGATGCAATGCATGGCCTAAGTTAATGGTGAGTCGCATTAAAGTCGCTACTCCATATAGACCCAACATGGGGTGAGGATGTTAGTATGAACTTAACACTGAATGTGCATGATAAGGGCAATGAAACAATGTCAAGTATGGTGGATCCTACAATAGAGGTACTGAACCTGGTGTGAAGGACAAGGGTGAGGAAGGCATAGCTATCCAAGATAAGCGTGATTGGATTGGGCTGTTTGATGCCACCAAGCTAGCTGCGAAGGGGATGAACATATCGCATATCCCTCCTAAAATACAGGAATGGGAGGTGGTAGTGCAGCTGACAGAAGAGGATGTGGAGGCGGATAATGGAGTGTGGGCAAAAACAATTATGTTGTATGTTATTGGGAATACACCTTCCATTGGGGTAGTAGAACAGTTTATTGGAAGTTAGTGGAAGTTTGTTTAGAATCCTAAGGTGTTTTTGCATAAGGATGAGTATTTTGTGGTGAGGTGCAGTAGCATTGATGAGGAGGAGGAGGTAATGTATAAGGGCACATACAGTATGTTCAATAAGTCAGTGATCATTAAGCCCTGGGCGCCGGACTATAATTTCAAGGAGGAGGTCTTACGCACTATCCCACTCTAGGTGAAGCTCCCGAACTTGCCCCTTAATTGCTGGACTGCTACAACCCTTAGTAAGATTGGGAGTGGACTAGGTAAGCCACTGTGTGCAGATGCCTATACTTCCAATATGTAATGGATATCATATGCTAGACTGTTAGTAAAAAATGATTTAACTCAACAGATGAACATGAAGATTAAGCTTCAGGACCCTTTAGGGGGGGAGGGGGGGACATTCAATTAAATTGTGGTGTATGAGTGGAGGCCTATGTATTGTGCAAAATGCTACCAGGTGGGTCATGTGTGTAAAGAAGAGAATCTGCTTGTGGAAAAGCCTAAAGTCTAGAAGGTGTGGAAAAAGGCTAGAGTGTTGGACCCTGCTACTAACCCATTGATCGATGAAAAAGGAAGATACAAAGCTCAACTAGTGGGGGAAGATGAGGATGGTAAGGAACAGGTTCAGGAGGACCAACAGTGGTCTATTACGGTAGGGAACTTTGCTAGAAGAGTAGCTTAGCCTGAACTGTAGGTAGTGCGTACTTCTAATGATTTTGAGACCCTGGACTATTATTACTACTATATATAAGAGGCTAGGGAAGCAGCTGTTCGTCAACATGAGTATTTTCTTTATTATTATGCTTGATCATTATTATACCCAGCTGCTTTACAATTGTACATTCTTATCATTTGACATAAAAATCCGTTTATATTTTATTTTTTTACCTTGCCTGAGCCGAAAAGTGCATTGACTCCACCTTTTCAATTTTGCTTTGCATTTATTTCATTGTCAATAGATATAGACCCCACCTTAGCAATTCCATTCCTTTCTTTTATTTCTTGCCTCACAAATGTTAATTACTCAATTTATAAATGGTATATTACAAAATGTTACGTACTTAAATTTGTTCAAATTTTGTTGTTCTCCTCTCTATTTTAATTTATTTGTCTTACTTTCCTTTTTAATTTATCATATATTCAAAGATTAAGTTGAAGATACTATAAATTATTATAATTAACAACTTAAAATATTATAAATTACAATAATTAACAACTTAAAATATTTTTACTATCTAATAAGAGGCTACAAAACACTACTCTTCAACATACGTGAAATGTTTAAAAATTCTATAAATCACAATAATTAACAACTTAAAATATTCTATTATATATTTAAAATGACGTTAAAAGTATTATAAATCACAATAATTAACAACTTAAAATATTTTTAAAAAAAAAATAGAAACAATTTAGTTGATTCTTAAAATTTTATCGGTGACACATGAATTTGAATAGATGGAACAATATATATTATTGGGTGAGTGTTTATACTGGCTAAAATTCTTGGATTGCAAAATTCCTATCATATATAGTAGAGTAAGTTCTTGGATTGCAAAATTCCTATCATATATAGGAAGGGCTCAATTCCTAAAAAGTGTTCTTTTTGCAATCCAAACTATCTGGGTGAGTGTTTATACTGGCTAAAAGGATACTACAACTTATTCAAATGATATGCATGAGATTCTTATGGAGAAGGCCGACTGAGATGTCCAAGAAGGATTTGGTGGCCTGGGATCAGGTCTACTCACCCATGATGTCTGGGGGGGGGGGGGTTGAATCTGATTAATGTAGAGATGTGAAACAAAGAAGCAATATGTAAATTGTTATGGGAACTTCGCCAATCTAAAGAGACATTATGGATGGTATGGGTGCACACATATTCTGTCAAGGGTGGAGATATATGGAAGCGTGAACCTAAGGTGGCCTGATGGATTATTCAACAAGTATTTAAAGCCACAATACATGCAGAGAATGCTGGGATCACTATGGCAGAGTTCATGGGAATGCAACAGTTTTCCATTAAGAAGATGTATTAGCTATTAATAAGAGTATTCCCCAAAGTCAGCGGGAGAAAGTTGGTGTGCAACAACAGAGGATGCCCCAAGTGGAAGTTTACCCTTTGGCTAGCCATAAAGGAAAGGTTATAGACTAGAAATAGGCTTGATCAATGGATGAGTGATATTGATGAGGTCTTTCCATTAGCCAAGAATGTTGAGGAATTCATTCATCATTTATTCTTTAGCTGTCCAGTAACTAGAAGTGTATGAGAAGGATTATTACAGTGGTAGGGTATTACAAGATTGAATTAAGGTTGGATGGATGAAGTGCAGTGGGCTCAGAGGCATTGCAAAGGGAAAAGTAAAGGTGCTAGGTATACAAGATGGTGTTAGTTGTTGAAGTGTACTAGGTGTGACATGATAGGAACTTCAGAGTTTTTCAATATTCTACAAAGCCACAACATGTTATCGTCAAGCAGATTGTACAAGAGGTGTTTCATAGAGTTAGTAGTGTACCTGAGTTAGCATCTTACATGATTAAACTGGATTGTTACAAAGTGTGATGTTATGTTTTTATGAAGAATAGATGATAGGAGGGCTAGGTGAGCCTGAAGGGTGCATTCAACATGGGTTAATACCAGCCAGTGCAAGTCCTAATCTGCTAGTAGTTTTTATGTTGTTTTTCTAATTCTTGAGTGGTAAAGTTCACTTGGTAAATAATATAAGTTGCTTACAAAAAAAAATTGATTTATATTTTAATTAAGTTAATCATAAAAAAATAAAAGTACACAATTTCTATGAACATCATGAAATGCATGCTTGACAAATTGATTAATATTATAAATATAATGTCATAAAATTATAAAAATATTTGACAAAAAGATAATCTATCAAGTCTAAGTAAAAAAAATGTTGCAATGTAATACTCCAAAAACAAATGAAATTGAAAATATAATAAGTTCTAAATTCAAAATATTTTTTTTAACATAATACTCTTATGTCAAATTTCAACATAACATATATAAATATGATTTAAAAGAAAAGGAAAACGTAAGTCCATAACCTTATTCAACAATGAAATCTACTTTAATTTAAAAATTCGAACACCAACAAAATTATACTAATGAAAAAGATAAAATAAAATAAAAAAATAGTATAAAAAATTGTGTGGACTCACGTGAAATAAAGGTTGAGAATGCGAAGGAAATGAAATATACATAATATAAAATTTAAAATATATTTTTAGAAATAATTAGAATAATAAAAATAAAAAAGAATTTAAAATAATAAATAAATTAAAACGAAAAAAAATAAAAATAGAAATAAAAGGAAGAAAATTAAAAGTAATCACCTTTTAATTATACCATGTAATTACCAACAATTCAACCCCCCCCCCCCCAACCCCCTGAATTGGAGAGTATAATTACCCATGTCAATTACACTCAATTACCTGCTTACCAAGTAATTACATGGCCAACCAAACGTGCCAGACAGTGTAATTACACTCAATTACACCAAATTAAATTATCAGGGTGGTTTTCCAAACATGCACTAAGAGTTTTCAACCATATATTGAGTAGGATACACCTAGATACATGTATTTTTTTTGCTATCATATACATTTAAATAGGGAGAGATGTGAGCAAGATAATATTGTATTCCGAATACATGCGAATCACACTGGATATATGTATATGTATGTAACCTGGTGTTGTCAGAGACAGTATGGGTGCTCTTATTATGGCTTACTCCATTCTCTTGGGTGTCTGGAGGGAGGCGAGCAAGATAGTCATGTATTTTAGATACATATGACAGAGTGCAAGTGAGATGGAAGGGAGACGAGCGAGGCTTGTTATGTATCCTAGATACATGCGAATCCACTTGAATACAATGTATATAAATTAAGTACACCTAATTTGACCTTAGGCATCCTCATATACATGTATCTAGGCGTATTTGAACGCACTAAAATCTGGTAAGATTCATAATATTACAAAATAGAGTGTATCTAAGTAATTAACTCTTTGATAACGCTCAAATCACCCTCCAAAACCAATTAAAAGAGTGAGTGATCGTCGTCGGTAAAAAACCCTACGAAGAGTCGAGGTCGAATCCCACAGGGAATGGTATATCGTAGAGAATTCCTTATCAAGAAATTGACTTTAAATTAGCTGATTTTTACTAATAAGACAATTGGGTGGATGGCACCACCAACTTAACATAAAACTTTGCCTATCAATTATCAAAATTAAACTAAAATCGGAACGAAATCAAGAGTTCACAAGAAATCTAGGGGTGCAGAGATTTGAAATCAATGTCACATAGGGGTGATTGTGCTGATCTATAGTGTCAACATTCATGAATAAGCTAAGTCTTCGTCATTGATGCTAATCATCTTTCGTTATCAAAGAATCTATGCATAGTACCTTCTTTCGATCTCATCTATATGCCATTTCTAAACAACCAAATTCCTTACTTTACTCTCTCTTTCAAGAATATGGAAAGTAGGTCCGACCCATAAACTATTTTTCTAGCAAGCCATAGACATCAAACCTAAATTGCTAGTATTGAACTAATTATCCATTCTAATTAATCTCTTTCGAGCATCAATCGGAGATCGGAAGTAGGAAATAAGTTTGCAACCTTAACCCATATTTTATTCCACGGTAATTAGACCAAATTCATGCATGAACAACAACAAAACAGAGCATAGCTCAATACCAACTACATTAAATCAACACCCAACCCCATTTGAGCACCCCTAGATCTTGGGGTTTTAGCCACCCATCACAAAAATTAAAGAAAGTATACCTTCCATGAAAGCAGCCATGGGTAACTTGAAATCAAGCAATTAAGAGTAAGCCCACTTTGAATTTAACTTCAATTTATCAAATTCAAGCTTCAAATTGTAAAAGACCCAAAAACTAGAAAAAATGTTCTTTCAATGGTAAAGTATTCTCACTTTCAAAACTCTTAAAACTCACTCTATGAACTTTACTAATCTAACTCATCAAACTTTGTAATTCCCTTACAATTTTTACTCTTTGGGCTATTTATAGTTTACCAAAATTTGGCCTAAAAATCTACTTTATAACTGATTCAGCGACGTTAGTGAGGTTTGCCAAGCCTGATCGGCGACTCGCCCTTCGCTCCCCAGATCACCTTGTGATGCTCTAGGCTTACGGTGTTTGAACCTCAGCTGGTGAACTCGCTTGAATCAGCCTTTCACATTCGGTGAATCTCCGAATACCACCTTAGTCCGCCGTTCGAGCATTGAATCATTGTCTTGCACACTGTCACTTTACGCGATGTGCGTTAGGACCACCGTTCTAACTCGGTGCATCGCCTTTTCTTCTGGAGTTCGCCGACCCTCTTTGGAAGACACAAGTGCTATGCACTTTCAATTTGGGCGAGGTCTTACTCAATTGGTGATCCGCCCTTCATGTTAGGCGATCAACAATGTTCACTTTGCACTTCTTTTTGTATTTTTTGTCTGTTCTTTTACACATCAGTCCTTGCCTTGTCCAATTGCCTTCATAGCTGCAAATCATCAATATTTGATTAGAAAAGGACAAAGTTAGGCATTGAGGACACTAATTATTGAGGTAAATGGACCTTATATGAGTGCAAATCTACCACTCATCAACAACCCCAACTTAAACTTTTGTTTGTCCTCAAGTAAATCAAGAACACAATAAGCTCAATAAAGGTGTCTACAACAGTACTCGATGAGAGCTAGCATGCAAGTGCCATAACAAGATTACTCTCAATAGCATGTTACCCTAAATCATGATAAAAAAACCTCAAATGATGACTAGCTAGTCTCAACACAAGCTCAAGCTCATTTTAGCTTCTTGTCTAATGCAAGAACATGTTTCAACAAATGCATTCAAGTGCCCTCACATCAAGAACAATTACATGCTCTCACAAATCAAATCAACAAGTAATAGGAATCAATGCAACTCTCACTCTCTCAAAAGAGAAACACATGCAAGCTTTTTCCCATAGGGTTGTCCATATTTTCCAATCATCACACAACCTAGTTAATGCATGATCTCAAGGGCCTTTTAGGTTTTTAATGGGACTGAGGTTAAGGTATGGTCAATTTGGATAGGTGACTTACACCTTTTTCAAAGCATTGTTGCAATCATCATCACCTCTTCTCAAGTTCTTTTTCGTCCTTTTCATTTGAGAACTCAAATCTTGACTTTCCACTCACATTATTTTGAATCCCCCTTTATTTCATTCACTTCTCTTATTCATTTTCATTTTGCCAAACTATTTCCATCAAAAGGATGATACATACACGAATTTTATTTTATAAGGAGGGGTTCCTTCTTTTTGCAAAACTTTTCAGATTTGAGTCTCATTTCTTATTCTTTTTGCTTCATTTGGATTTCATTCGTCCTTCCTTTCAACACTCCCAACTTAGGCTTTTGGCCTAAGTTGGCGATTCAAACATCAAAATGCTTCAAAAATGATTTTTGGTGAGAAGGTAGGGATAGTTTGGCTCAAGAGGCTTCTTTTGGTTGTCAACAAATAAGTTAGGCTCAATTGATGCCAACATGGATTCACACTCTCACAAGGTAGTCTAAAAAAACTTTATGGACAATTTGGTTCCCTCATTGAATTTTTACCCATGATCATGTCTCACATTCACCAAGATTCACACAATTGGACTAAAGACAAATTATAGGACTCTACATGCATGCTTTCAAGTAAAACTTCACCACACATGACACTTCAAAATACACTCATTTAGCACATCCCGAAAAGATCAAAAGCATATGTGAGATGTTCATTGCAAGGCTCACATCAAAACACAACTAGTCAATAAAAGATTCAAAGAGATCGCTCAAAGGTGTAACCACATCAATTTCGTTCTCACAACACCAACACTAGGCATCATGCTCATCATGAGTACTATTCAAGACATCGATATTGAACAAAATCGATCCTCAAATTGTTATCAATGAAAACTTCAAGCATTTCACAATTTGAACTCATGTGGGGTTGCAACATCAAGGGAGAACGAGATAGAAATAAAGAGACACACATTTACCCTAAAAGAGAACTCTAATATAAACAACAACAAACTACAATTGTTCAAAATATGAAATAGCAAAATACAATCAGAAGGGGAATATTGGCACGAAGGCCCTCACCCCACCAAAAATAAAATGTAGTATCCTCAATGCAAAAGAAGTAAAGGTATTGGGAGGCCGAGAGAAAGGATCCCCTGACAGGCTATGCCTGTGGAGCACTCTCATCTGGAGTCTCGGGTGGAGAAGCCTCATGAGGGGCATCGATGCCTGGCAATAGGATCACAAGAGGTAGTATGTGAGGCTCAACATGGGCATCAGTGCCCGTCGCAGCAACAAGAGGTATGGTAGAGTTTGGAGTGAGTGACTCCACTAAACCCGACCTTTGAAGTCTCATAAGAGATCCCTCCAGTGCAGCATGAAGAATGACCTCCTCGGTCTCATGCAACTTGGTCAGTGTCTCAGCAATCCCGTGCTCCTCAACTCTCAACTCCTCCTCGGCCCTCTCACTCTCATCATCAACAGTAGTCTCAATATCCGCAGCAAACTCAAGCATAATAGAGGAAGACACAACACTAGGCATCTCAGGCACATCTGGAAGGGGAACCTCACCCCAAAGCGTGGAGATGTCCATAGACTGTATCTGGACCACCTCTGCCCTCAACGTACCAACCTCAGCGCTCAAGGTGTCTAAAGCACTAGAACTACCCCAACCTTTTCCTGAGCCTCAATCCTCGCAGTCAAATCATCTAAAATCAAAGTGTGGCTCGCTATAGTCCCGTCACACTTGACCACCCGCTTAGTCAAAGGAGAAGAGGCCTTATTAATGGCCTGGTCAATGAGCATGGGACAGTCCTTCTCAACCCAGGCTGTTCTCATATCAGCTGACCGGGCAAGGCTGGCCATATGATATATCAATGCCTGGGTCAAGGGGGGGATGGGAAACATGAGAAGGGGGAGGCCTCACAACAGAAATGGCAACAACAACAAGCTGTACAGATGTAGAAACAGTAGAACCAACAATAAAGGGAGGTGTGGAAATACCTGCCTGCTTCACAAAAGGAGCATGTGTGCTAGTCTCATGTGCTAGAGTAGCAGGGTCGACCATTGGAGTGGAGTCAGGTGGTGGTGGTTTCCTCCAAGCCGCATCATCTCTCAAATACTCGGCCTCGATCCTCCGAATGTCACTGGAGGAGCATGGTGTAATCCTGACATCAATTACCCTGGAAAGGTTACTCCTGCTCTCTCGCATAACAGAGTAATGAGCACCGGGAAGGGAAAAAATGTTTGCTTTTGTTTGGCCCGGAGTAATATTTCCTACACAATTATACCCCCAACATTTATCTTCTCCCTCTTGATAATAGAACCAACTAACACCACCTTTGGATGCCGGAGTATGGATTCATTCTAGATGGCATTACATTACTACTGAAAAACCCAAACCAGTATCTTGTTACGATGTTTAGGTCCTTCTTTTCTATCTTAGCACCTTCAGCTATCCAAGAAGGTGCAGACTTGCTAGATATAAGGGGGGCCAACCACCCCTTCAATGCATCCAATGTCTTTGTCATCTGGGTCGTATATTCATTAGTCTGATTGTCTGGGGTGCACATTATAGTGTTAATTTCAGCGGCATGACACCGAACCTCTTTGCCTCGCACTTCAACTTCATCGAGGGGCTTCCAAACTGTGCCCTTTCACTTTTTCGGCAACGCCTTGGCATAGGCATCATAGAACTCTCATACCCTTTTTAATATATATGGTTTCCTGGCCCTTGTGTACTACTCAAACTTGTAGTATTTGATAGCCACCCATATAGCTGGATATTCGCTTAGGACTCCGTTAGTCGAGAGTCGAAGCTCCTCTAAGATGGTTCATTCCCCTTCTGCCTTGAGCCTATTCAAAGCCCTTGGAGCTATAATCGGGAGAATGCGAGAAGCATGATTGGGATCTTGTGAGGGAGACACCAGTTTAGAGCAGATATTCACATTGTTCATAGCTATATGCTTCCTTAATTTCTTACCCCCGTTGGTAGGGGTTTGAGTATTGGACTGCTGTGTCTGAGAAGCCCCAAAAGGCTCGTTCATTGAGAGTCCTTTTAGCTTTTTCGAAGGAAGAGGAAGAGAAGAGGACTCTCTCTCGTGTTCATTATCAGAGGAGTCCACCTTCTTACCTTTTGTTCTTGCCATTACCTGCAAACCACACATTCAAACAATGGATTTGTGAAGGTTAGTTGAATTCGAACGCGAATTGAAACACATTTCAAAAAAACTCTTGAGGCTCACCTAACGGGAAGGCGAATATCCTAATAGGGTCGGCGAGCTCCGGTAAGCATGCCGAATTAGACAGTGTCAAAATACTCAGGGCTCAGGCATAAAAGGCGAAGTCAATGCCAACTTGGTGATTCACCGCGTTGGTTTCGGCGAGCTAAGACTAGTCCGCCGAAATTGACAGTGCAAAAGGGAAAGAAACAAGCATAAAGGGCGATGTACTCTCCCACTCGGCGATTCACCAAGTCGGTTCAACGGACTAAGAGAAGCTCACCGAATGGAATAGTACCCAAGGCCATGCGCATGCTAAAGAAGGCGAGCTGGGTCTTACTTGGAGATTTGCCTAACTTCCTTGGCAAACTAAGACAAGATCGCCGAACTAGAGGTTTCAGCCAGGGCCAAATTTCACAGAAAAACCAACACACACAACAAATACTAGTTTCTCCCCAATATTATAATCCATCTAGATGCTTTTCTACCCATGGATACTCAGATTTCCCCCCATTTATTACTAAGTAGCGCACTAATTGACTATTTGCCTGTAAGAAAGTAGTCACCCTGTCTATCATTAGGCAAAATCATGAAATTGGGTCAACATTGAGCTGCTCAGACTTCACTACATCAAATTCGGCACATACCCAGCAAAATAACCAATTCAATTCAGCTATTTAATCAACATAAATCAAGATTCATCATTTCTTCAGGCATTCACAAATAAAATCACATGGGCACAACTCAATTTCAACAATATGATGCTACCCATAAAAATCAGGCACTTAATCACAGTTACAGGGCTCAAGCCCACACCCTGCATGCTTTATAGAATTAAAAAAACAATAACAAGAAGTCGAAACACCAACCTTTAAGTTGAAAATAGTAAAGAAGTGAGGGATTTGGGGTTGGGTTTACACGAATCCAAGGAAATTCACTCCTAGCACCTTCAATACACTCACACGAGGCTCACAAAGACTCAAAATGCACAATGCAAGAGAAAGGAATCAAAAGGCTCTCAGATCTCAAAGCTATTGATTTTTGAATTTGAAAAGACCCTTGGCCTTTTTATATCAAGCTCGTTTAGCAATCATGACTAACTTCTCCGAACATGTTCGGTGAATCACCAACCGGAGCTTAAGCTCGCCAGAATTTCCTGAACAAACACCAAATCTGAAGGCTGATTCGGTGGACCCGATGAAGTCTGCTTAATGCACTTCGGTGAATCGCCCTTTGGAGTTCTTATCGCCTATCTTGACAGTGCACATTTCCATATTTTCATGCTCAAAAGGCGGACAAGAATTAGTCCGCGTAATGCCTTCGGCGGATCACCATTTGGGTTTTGCATCACCTAGTCTTCCCTTTTTAATCTTCCAACCTCTTCTCAACCTGCACTCATAACCCACGTTATTTAAAAGCAATAAAAACAAAAATAAAGACTTGGATTGCCTCCCAATAAGTGTCTTATTTAACGTCGTGGCACGACATATTGCTCAAACTCAACAATCATTTTTGGGGTTCGGGATGGAGTCACTAGGCAAAAGTCCCTTTTTCTTTTGATTTAGATGAGTGGCAATTTGACCCAGTTGGGTCTTCAACTACTTGATAGAAACTGAGTGTGAAGTCACAGTCTAAGATAAAGCTGAGAAATCATTTTTCAAATCCTTCAACACCTTATCGGACCTTTCAACCTTGTTGTAGATCCTCACAAGCATGTCTTCTGTCCAACTTCCTTTTATCCCAGCTGATTCATTTGGGCGTGGTCGATCATGGGGAGGCACATATCTATCTTTTTCCATATCTGTATCTCTTCAATTTCCACCCTGCCAGTCTTTCCAACCACTATATCTATTCTTGTTCCAACCTTGGTTCCCACCTTGTTGATAATTGTTATGAGAACCCCCTACTTGATTTCCCAAGTATTGAACTTCTTCATTGTATAATGCCTCGAATTTTGAATCATCCGGGCACTGCCCACTATTGGTTCCAATTGGATTTACCGACCTGGTTCCACCTCCCATGACATGTTTATACAACAAATCAATTTGATTCATCATTTTGGCCAGGTTTTCATCCCTCTCATGGTCCTTCTCAATTTGTTCTTTGCTAAAACCCACTTGTAGAAGAGAAATTTGGTCAACTCTAGCATGCCACACTCGGTTAACCTTAGTCATATCATTTAGCAACAAAGCAACTACATCATACAGTTGTCTCATCAGTCCACCATGGACTAATTGATCAACCAGACCTTTATTGACTGAATCAAGGCTGCAATAAAAGTATTGTAGAAGCAAATTGTCCAGAACGCCATATGTTGGACATTGCAAGAGCAACTTCTTAAACCTCAGCCATATTTCATGTAAAGGATTACCTCCAATAATTTTGGAATTTTGAATTTGGAGACAAAGTTTAACCATCTTCGAGGGTGGAAAGAATCTTTCCAAGAATGCCTCAGTTAGCACGAAGTAATAGAATCATTTGACAATTCTGCCAACCATCTTGTAGCCTCTCCCGTTATAGAGAATGAGAATCACCTCAACCTTATGGATTCTTAGGAGATATTCTTGAACACAAAGGGTCCACACACCTCCTTGAAATTCCTGAAGTGCTCATGGGGATCCTCATGAGCTAGACCTCCAAAAATTCCTTTCATTTGGAGAAATTGTAACATAGTTCATGTGATGTGAAACACCGTCCTTCCGATTGTAGGAGGTATTCGGATTGCTCCCGTGGTTTGGATGACACCCATATTTTTATTTTGACCATAGTGGCTGTCATTGTCACTCCCATGGTCACTATCTTGTCAACCTGCAAATCATCCAACAACAACACAAAACAACAAATTTACTACAAGTACACCAAATTAAAATCTAATTTCTCAATTAGAATTCTCAACCACCACTCCTCGAAAGCGGCACTACTTTTGATAACGCTCAAATCACCCTCCAAATCCAATTAAAAGAGTGAGCGATCGTCATCAGCAAAAACCCAACAAAGAGTCGGGGTCAAATCCCATAGGGAATGGTATATCGTAGAGAATTTCTTATCAAGAAATTTAAACTTTTAATTAGCTCATTTATAATAATAAGATAATTGGGTTGATGGTACCACCAGATTAATATAAATCTTTGGTTATCAATTATCAAAATAAAATAAATTAGAATTCAAGAGTTAACAAACAATCTAGGGGCGCAAGGATTTGAAATAAATGTCACATAGAGGTGATTGTGCTGCTCTATAGTGATGGACATTCATGAATATGCTAAGTCATCATCATTGATGCTAATCATCTTTCGATCTCAAAGCATCTATGCATAGAATCTCTTTTCGGTCTCATCTATATGTCATTTCTAAACAACCCAATACCTTACTCTACTCTCTCTTTCAAGAATAAGACAAATAGATACGACCCATAACCTTTTTTAAGCAAGCCATATACATCAAACCTAAATTGTTAGTATTTAACTAATCCACTCCAATTAATCTCTTTCGAGCATCAACTGGAGATCGGAAGTAGGAATTAAGTTTGCAACCTTAACCCACAATTTAACCCAATGGTAATTATCCCAAATTCAATCATGAACAACAACAAAATAGATAATAGCACAATACCCACTACATTAAATCAACACCCAACCCCATTTGAGCACCCCTAGATCTTGAGATTTTAGCCACCCATCACAAAAAATAAAGAAATTATACCTTCCATGAAAGCAACCATGGGTAACTTGAAATCAATCAATTAAGAGTAAGCGCACTTTGGATTTAACTTCAATTTCTCAAATTCAAGCTTCAAATTGTGAAACCCCCAAAAACTAGAAACAATTGTTCTTTCAAAGGTAAAATATTCTCACTTATCAAAACTCTCAAAACTCACTCTGTGAACTCACTAATCGAACTCATCAAACTCTGTAATCCCTTTACAATTTTTACCCTTTGGGCTATTTATAGTTTTCCAAAATTTGACCCAAAAATCCACTTTATAACTGATTCGACGACGTTAGTCGGGTTCTCCAAGCCTGATCGATGACTCGACCTTCGCTCCTCAGATCGTCTTGTGATGCTCTAGGCTTCAGGAGTTTGAACCTCAGTTGGCAAACTTGCTTGAGTCAGCCTTTCACATTCAATAATCATCGAATACCACCTTAGTCCGCCATTCGAGCATTAAATCTCTGCCTTGCACACTGTCACTTTAGGCGATGTGCGTTAAGAGCGCCATTCTAACTCGGCGTATCGCCTTTTCTTCTGGAGTTCGCTGATCCTCTTTGGTAGACACAAGTGCTATGCACTGTCAATTTGGGCGAGATCTTGCTCAGTTGGTGATCCACCCCTTATGTTAGGCTATCAGCAATGTTCACTTTGCACTTCTTTTTGAATTTTCATCCATTCTTTCACACATCAGTCCTTGCCTTGTCCAATTGCCTTCATAGCTGCAAATAATCAATATTTGATTAGAAAAGGACAAAGTTAGGCATTGAGGACACTAATTATTGAGATAAATGGACCTTTAATGAGTGCAAATCTACCACTCTTCACTCTTAAATTAGTAAATTTTTTGTAAGTTTTTCTAAACTTGCTTGGTTTGAGTTTTTTGGTAAAAAGACTATAGCCTGTTTGGATTAGCTTTTGATTAATAACTTATAAGTCTAAAAGTCATAAGTTACAAATTCTAAGTTTTTGCGTTTCACTTATTTTTGGCTTAAAAACAAGTGCTTATAAACACCTTTTTATTTTATTCGAACGCTTCAAAAGTGCTTAAAAACTTTTTTAGCTTAAAAACGACTAAACTAAGCCAGTTCAAATAGGCTCTAAAAGGCTTAAATATTCTCTTTTCTTCCATACTGAAATACTTTCTAAAAGTAATTTTTTAACAACAATAAACTGATTATTAAGAAATTATAACCAAATAGACATACTGAAATTGAAAAATAAATATAAAGAAAAATTAAACAGAAATGGCTCGCAAATCAAATTTTACTTAATAAAGTGTTGGTTTAGACAGTTAAAATATGTAGTTTGTTTTTAATATGTAGTCATGTTATTAATTTTTGTTGGACTTATTTTAGCATAAATTAATATTTTTAAATTATGATCACTTTTATAATGACTTATTAATATGTAATATTTGTTTTATGTGAACTTTTTTTATAGTCATCACTTATCAAATATTTTGGTTATCTCTTAAGAAACATTGTAGATAGTTGTGTCTTACTTATGAAATGTTTAAACCACAAGTTAATTATATGTTTGTATGAAAACTTTATCTGAAAATCTAAAGAAAACCAAAAAATTTGACGTTGAGAATTTTGACTTTTATTGGTCTGATTTGATTTGGTTTAGTTTAGTTTGGTTTGATTTATAGATATAAAAATTCAACACAAGTGATTTAATTTGGTGTTTGGAGAACCCGAAGCAATTTGGTCCTTGTACACCCCTAGACTAACAACTACATATTTTGTCCATTTTCATGTTATATTCTTTATAATGATATTTCGTTATAGCAATTTAAATGATATAAGAATAAATGATACTATTATAAGAGATTTAACTGTATAATTAATTGTGGACATTTGTAATACAATAAGTATGAATTCATATTTTTACTCACTCTGGGGTGGTGCGGAGTGGGGGTGGGGGCATGGGCGGGGGCGGGGGAGGGGGTGGGGGCGGGGGCGGCTTGAGCTTAACCCGTAATTTTTTTAACGCGCCCCTCTCTGCCTCGCATAACTACTTATTTCATTTTTAACCCACCTCACTCCG
>JAJONR010012096.1:0-25096 GCA_029582245.1 Solanum etuberosum | reverse complement strand
AAAAAAAAAAAGAGTTTTGTTTACTTAATTAATTTTCTAAAATTAGTCAAATGTTTTAGTCAAATCGTTGGTCAATCGCACGTTAGCGGACATTTCAAGGGCCTAACACCTTCTCGAAATGTAAATTGAACCCTGAACCCTTTTTGAATTTCAAATGATTTTAATCCGTTTAAATCTTTTGAAAAAATCTTAACTTTTCTTAATTTCTTTCAAAAATTAAGTGGCGACTATCTTTTGAAAAATCGATTTTTCCTTCAAAACTAAGTTAAATTGATTTTTTTGAAAAGAAGTCATTATTCTTTTTTCATAAAACAATGGTGATTATGTTGAATCCAAAAATTATAATTTATCCTCTTCAAATAAAAAAAACAGCTTTTCTTTCTAATTGTTTCGTGACCACTTCCTATAGTTGTGCCTAATAATCCCCCCCCCCCCCCTCCCCGCTCTATCGTGCCTCGTGCTATATATTTTTGTAATATCGTCTAGAGAAGTCATCTTCCTTGCCTCGATGGAAATGCCATCTCTTTTTATCATCTTTAACATCTGAGGGCAATTCGGTGCACAAAGCATTTTGTATTCTGTATCTCTGAAAATACTTTTTAAAAATAATAATAATAACGCTCTAAATGTCATAAAAATAAATCAAGAAAGAAGCATTAACTAATAAGAGCTAAGATTGGACATCAAAATCAGTAAATCACTATATGAAATAGCCATATATCATACTAATGTATTAATTCTCCGTAAATAAATGTAATACTTACCATTATTATGCGTCTAGACAGCCTTACAAAGTTTCTGGAAGTGATATCGTTGCACTATAAAATTAGAGAGCAAATCTCCTTTGGCAGACTTCAGTAATTCTGCATATTACAAACCAAGCATACATCATTGCATTATTTACTGTCTGCCAAATGAGATTAGCCCTCTAATTTATTCGCACTCTGCATTATAATTTGCTACACAACCAATATATATCGTCTGCCTTATTATTTATAAGCGCGGTCGGTTAAAAGTCTGAACTTGTATCGCAATCCATACGATGAAGGAAGGAATATAGTATATGTGAATGTGATACAGCAACACGTACGTTCGCGAAGACGTGTTATTCCTACAAAATCATTGTACAAATGTTGTGCCTAGTAAGTACGAATAATATTTAGCTTCGATATATTTTGTTTTTCTGCAAAGGATTAAAATTACATTTGGGGAATGAAGAGAATTTTTATTAGGCTAAATTGATAGTTCATTTGTGGAATAAAGTATCCAAAGTAAAATATGGTCCTTCAACTACAAATCTCTAGTCTTATGATCTTACACATAAGTAGATAAAAATATCTTGTTTCAATCGAGTATTGTCTGGGAATCAATTTGCTGGTTCTCCTTTAATTTTAACCAAGATAAAAACATAAAAGTAAAGAAAACGAAAAGGAATACTTCGTAGATACACAAAAGTTTGGCTCTTTAAGTCATAATAAATATGACACATAAATTAAGACAGATGAAATATTAGCTATATATCTTCATCAAAGATAAAATACATAATTAATAGAAACATAGCCGATTAATTTTTTTTTAATCAATATCCTGTTTGGACTAGGTAAATAATCAAAGATTGAATTGCACATTTTTTCTCATGGTACCAAAGGGGACCATGAGTGCAAGTAGAAAAGTGAAAGAAATATATACTTGTCTCCTGGAGGGTTTTGTGCTTAGCATATACGGGTTCGTTAAGAGAGAATATGCAATATTTGTCTCCCGGATACATGTATATCTTGATGCACCAAAATTTGGTAAGATACGTAATATTACAAAATAAAGTGTATCTAACTAATTAATGAGATTGGGTGGGAAAAAAAAAGTAATTAATGAGATTTATGTAAGTTTCCCTTTTAAAAAAGAGTAAATTTTAGGAATAGCAAACATAAAAATCATATTAGCGCTCTGTAACTATAATTTTGCTATTTGCGCTCCATAGCAAACTATTTGCTATGGAGCATCTGATTTGTATAAATCACAGCGTCTGATTTGTATAAAATTGCAGCGATTTGTATAAATCGGGCGTTTGTGCCTATCAAAATTGCGTTTGTATATGTATATGTTCTTTGTGTTGGGCTAGAGTGGCGAGCGAGATTAGGAGAGAGAGGAGAGAGGGGAGCGAGAGAGTGGAGAGAGGTGAATTGTATATGTATATCGGTTAGATAATTGTATATATGTAACTACTATGTATATGTATCAATGATTGTGTTTGTATATCTGCATAAAACTTGAATTTGTATACAATTGAATCGAGTTAATATACAATTAAATCGAGTTAAAACAATTGTATTTGTATATCAAATTTCTCTCTCGCTTTATACAGCACAAATTGTACATTGTATTTATATGATTTGTGTTTGTATAAAGCGAGAGAGAGAGAGAAAGACAAAAGAGAACTGGGCAGGGAAATTTATATTAGTATAATTTTAAGTGTATAGGACGGAGAGATATGTATTTGTATTTGTATATACAATCTCTCTCGCTTTATACAAACACAATTTATACATTTGTATTTGTATATTTACAAAGGTGAATTCAAAATTTATGAATTTTCAATTTAAAATAATGAAAAAAAAAAAAACTTAATTATAAGTGCCCAGGGGAATTGAACCCTCTTCGATGAGGGTAATTAAGCAAATTCTATTTTTACTTGTTTTGCTAGATCAAGAGACTATAACAACATCAACAATAACATATCAGTGAAATCCTACCAAAAGACTATGTATTTGTTATTTAGTTTCTAACAAATATTTCTTATATATTTAATAGATTTCTCATTATAAATATAGGATCTTCGCGAAAGTTCACCCAATAGGTTAGCTTATTTGTATACATATTTAATCAAGACCAAGGAACAAAACAATATAATGTGAAAATTATAGCATAATGTTTTTTTTTTAAAAAAATGACTACACGGTTTAATCATCTTTGACTTTGCTTTGAGTTTTGACAATCTAATGATTTATTGATCTTAAAAAAAAATGACGACATAATGATTGGTAACAAGTTTTAACACTTTATCCAACTACCAGAATTTGTAACTAATTATTCATACTATATAAACAATTTGATCTCTTTGTTGTATTAGTCGTATAAATATCATCTTCTTTTGATATTTAACATTAGACCTGAATTTTCTTCGGCAATATCATTAGGTTGAAGTTGTTTAGTAGCATATTTTTATTTTTTTTATATATGCATCGAGCTAATAACAATGAGTTTAATTGAATCTACAAAACTTAGTGTACTTTCACGATCACTTAAATTTTGTACAAATGAAAAGTTTACGGTCAACAACTCCCTCTATATTTGTGACACCATAAATTGGATTTGATCATTGACATTGTCTCCCCCTTGTTGGACACCAAGAAATAAAGATTTTTATTACAATCTCTTTTTGTGCACTCAAAAGTCAGACAAACAGGCTTTTTGAACAAATTAATTAGTGATGAGGTAAAGCTTAGCCTACACATGGTTGGTTGCTATTTTAATTTGTCCGTTCATATTTTTATCTGTTCATTATATTAAAAATATATTTTTATCATTTCTGACATTTTCTCCAAGAGATTAAACTATATATTAGTTGGTTAAATTATTTAATAAATATAATGTGCTTTAACAAGTCAAAACTTGGAAATAAAGAAATAAGAGTAGTGTAAAGAAGGAGAAGGAAAGCAAGAGGAAGTTTCACATCATGATTTGAATAATAATAGTAGCTCTATTTATTACACTATTATTTAATAGAGTAGTATTTCAATCAACTGCCAACATGCTGGGGATGAACAAAGTCAGAAGATTAGAAAAAGTCATCCAACTTACGTAACTTTTTGTCTGCAAATATTACTATTTAAAAAAGATCCACTCTAAATGCTTCATCATATTTATTAAATTAATAATGCTACATAATTACCGTCTCACGGCAATATTTCATCCCTCTCCTTAATTTTAGGGTACTGAGATTATTAATTTTTCATAAATTAAGACATAGACTTGAAGGTACCACATATAACAAAGAACTCTATCAACTTATTAAGGGATTTAATTGGCTGGAAATCGTACTTTAACTAATTTAACAATTTTTCTATAGTTGAAAATAATAAAGATTCTATAAAATCATTGTTATTTGAAATTTTAAAGACACGATAGAAAAGTGAATAATGAATGCTATTTTTACTGATTTTGCATGATCATAATTTGTAAGCCCCAGTTTTATTTATGTTTAAATGTAGAACAAACTTTAAACTAAGGGAGCTAAGTGATCGTGAATTGGTCATGTGCAAAATAAGTAGACAATAAGAAACCCCAAAAAGATTCTTGATTTCAGTTCCATGATCACGCATTAAATTTTGATTCTCTCTCTGCTCAAACACCCATGTGCTTCTAAATATTTTAATTTTTTTTTTTTGGTTATACAACAAACCAAGTATGATTTCACAAATTTGATAATGTATGTAATTGTAGAATATTTGTTTTTGATAGACCCTTCGAAACCTCTTTCTTTATTGGGGCTTGAGACCGAATATGTGAGTGAGCAGTGAGCTCACACAAGTAAACTTCTTTTTTTTTTTGGTTAATTCAAAGAAATGCATAACTAGAAACCAAAAGCTATCGTTCAAGGTCGTGGTAGAGTAGTAATTAGAACCTTTACATTTTTATAATAAGAGGTTTTAAATTCGAAATTGGAGAATAAAATGGTATTTGTCAAGGAAATCTCTCGTTAACTCCTAAGATGAGACTTTTCTGCATAAATATGGATGGATTAGTCCCAAAAATGAATATCGAACACCCAACTAAAATTCTAAAAGAAAGAAGATGAAATAATATTATGAATAGTCTATCATTCCCAACTCTTGGGTCTGTATTTCATCCACATAATGAATGTGATCGCGATTACTGAGTCCACTGTCCATGGGCATGATCTACACATTCAAAATAATGAGGAAAGAGATTATATAACACATTTCAAGATTGTAGAATATAATTTCTTGTTTTTTATTTATTCAAAGAAATAACTCAAATTTCTCCATAGTTTTTATTTTTATTTTTGATGTTAGGCCAATTAATTTTATCTAGATCTTATTTTCTTTATATACAAATAAAGGGTAAGATATGTCTTATTTTCACTTTTAATTTTCTATAACAATTTTGATTTTTGAGTATCAATAAATTTGTTACGAGTTCCTTTTGGAACAATAAATCTGTCTGACTATTTGTGTGTACATATATAAGAGTCCATCTTTTTTGCTATCCCTTCTTTCAGATTATTACTGTATTATGTGATCTTATTGTATATATTTCCTATTAATGACGTAGTGGTGATAACTTAATTTTCATCACTCAAAAAAATAATCAAAGATAGCGTTATGAATATTTTAGCTAATTGCTAATTGTTTATGCTATCCAAAAAAGTATGACGCCGACATGAATATGGACACATTGATTTAACAAAATAATACAGTATCTTAATTTAGGAGTTATTCAAATTAGTTTTTAATTAAGAAATGCTTTTGGTGTTGTCATCTCTCTTCTTTCTTCAATGCATCGAGATTTCTTTTGAACTAATCCAATCAGTAATTATAATATGACATAGTATATACTATCTTCGCCCACTTTTAATTGTCATAATTTCCTTTTTTAGAGTCAAATTATAAAAAAATTGACTAATATTTTACGATGTATTTTTTCATCATATTAATATGCAAGAAATTGCAATTTATAATACTTTTCGTATAGTTTTTGAATATCTAAATTTTTTGGTGAAAATATAGAATTAATGTAATCTAATTTAACTTTAAAAATTATTCAATTTGACTTTCGAAAAACGCAACATGATAAATAAAAGTGGATAGAGGGAGCAGTATACTAGACTTGAGGTGCACTTTAATTTAGGTTTGGGAACTCCTACAAATCTAGACAAATTATCCATTAAATTTATTGAAATCCCTAATTTCATTTTCTAGAGAATTTTTTTCTTGAAGATCATTGTTTGAATTTCCACTAAATTCATGTTTTTTAAACTTTTTCTAAAATAGCCTGCTTGCCAAATTTTTACACCACTAGATAGTAAATTGAATAGAGAAGGGGTGAGGTAGGGCATCAACTAACATGCTAACAAAAATAGCATTTAACAAGCTCTTAATTAGTCCTTGAGAGAACTGGACTACAATTCAAACTCTGTTTGGCAAAACAACTAACACATTCTTTGTTGGTGTCCATGCTAAAATCAGGTAGAGTTTTTTTTATTCGAGTTTAAGTTCTATACATTGACTATATAAAAAAAAAATTATATTCAGATCACTTAATTAAAAGGTAATTCCATATAACTCTATTTTTTTTTCATTGCTTAGTAACCTCTAATAAATGATATATACTCCATGAAGTAATTGTTATCACTCTAATTCTGTAACTATCAAGATATATAGACAAACCTCTCTATTATAAGCGGTCATTTTTTATAACAATGAACTTTCTTTTTTGAAATCGACTTTTTAACTATGTAATATATATAATTGCAAAAAAAATAAAAATATCCAGATAAACAACATCGTTATCAAAAGATTTGACTGTATGATTTAATTATTGATCATTTTCTTTTAATTTCTTCTATCCATGCTTAATCAACAAGAGTAGAGATCATTTTAATTGGTGAAAAATAAAATTAAAGCATGGTATGATGAGGTGTAGGTTATGTAAATTTAGACGTCTAGGTAAATTAACCATATAGTCCAAAAACGGTGGCGCCCATAAATAAATAAATTAGGATTAGTATAACATAACAATTAAAACAAACGTTAAGGTCGTTTTCAAAATAATTGTAATATTAAAATAGTCATTTGGATTAGTTTCACACATTTACTTGCACGTCCTCTATAAACAAATGCAATGCCTTTCCCTATCTGTCCCTTTTTATACTCTTTTTCCCCATTATTTTCTTCTTCTTATGAAAATTAAATCTCTTTCTCTCTCTTAACTACTTTCTTATCTTCTATATATCATTATTAGAACTAAAAGAGATAAAGAAAAATTAAACTACTTCACAAAAGCAAATATGGATGGAAGATTCAATAACTTTTTTGTTTCTGAGCAAGAAGATTCCGAGAATTCACCGGAAAACAGCTCCGAATCACCGCGTTCCGGTTTGTTCAATGATAACAAGATGACGACTTCAACTTCGTCCCCTAAAAGAAGGTAATTAATCTCATATACATATATATACCTTATTTGTTGATTACCATGAGTATGGGATCTCACTACTAGAAACAGGGGTTATTAATCAGTAGAAAATTTGTGTTATAGAATATGATTTTCTCATTTATTTCCCACCGAACAAGCTCACTGAGAAAATGTATAATGGGAAATAGATTCTAATTGAAATAGTGGGAAATTTCCTGATTTTTCATATGAAATATTAATATTTTTTTCTTTTCTCATCGATTTAATCAAAATATATAGGAGAATAACATTAATATGTTTTTTCACTTTTTTTTTTCTTTTGCTTCATTTTTTTTGGAAGAAAATATTAAGAGATTTTAGGGTTTTGATATTTTATTGATCAGGTGCTTGCATGATATAATTAATATATATATATATATATATATATATGGAGTAATATAATTTGTTTAATTAAATTTGCAGCAGAAGATCCGTAGAAAAGAGAGTGGTATCAGTGCCAATTAAAGAAGTTGAAGGATCAAAAATGAAAGGTGAAATAAGTATGCCACCATCTGATTCTTGGGCATGGAGAAAATATGGACAAAAGCCCATCAAAGGTTCCCCTTATCCCAGGTTAGTTTATTTTGGGTATTCTCGTAATTTGATAAACTTTAAGGACTGAATTGTATAATAAATTTTAATAATTGATTGAATTTTTGTGATAATTGTAGGGGATATTATAGATGTAGTAGTTCAAAAGGATGTCCAGCTAGAAAACAAGTTGAAAGGAGCCGTGCGGACCCAAACATGTTAGTTTTGACATATTCTTGTGAACATAACCATCCTTGGCCGGCTTCTAGAAATAATCAACACAACCATCGTACAACATCATGTATTACAAAGACGAAGATGAAAACAATAGCATCACTAACAACAACAATAATAGCATCAACGACTACTTCTGATATCGCGGTTTTAGGAGAAAAGGTCACGAGTGATTTCACCCGTCCATCGGAGCCTAATTCAGACGAAAAATTTGTCCATCTCGGTGAATCATCATCGTCCCTTATTAGTGCAAATGAATTCGGATGGTTTTCCGATTTAATTGAGTGTACTTCGACTACTATGCTAGAAAGTCCAATTTTCACCCAAGTTGACTGTGATATTGACATGTCATCAACGTTGACAATGCGAGAGGAAGACGTGTCACTTTTCGCCGATCTCGGAGAGTTGCCGGAATGTTCAACGGTGTTTGGCCGTGGAATGATGGAGCGGGATGAGGAACGCCGTCGACATAGCTTGGCACCTTGGTGTGGTTCCACAGGCTGAGATGGTTACGATATGTGTTATTTGACCAAAAAAATAATATTTTTTTAACTTTTTTAAAAAAAAAATTAATTCATTAGGAAATTGCGCGTCGTGCGCCATAAGATACCAAAGCGATTTGGTTTTGGCTTTTAATATTTGTAAGTTTTCTTAGATTTCAGTGTAGGTTTTGTAGTATAGTAAAATAAAAAAAGTTGTCCAATTGAGAGGAATCTGTCTCATTCTCATTGTAATTAGCATCATTGGCCGTTTCATTTCTAACGGCTAAATTTCTTCCAATGCCTCTTTTTACTTTAAGTAAGATGGAAGAGATATGCCATTGTTTTCTTTTATAATCGGGATAGAGCTATTATTAGTTATATAAATTCAGACGACTCGGTGATTTTTACTTAGACCCTGTAATTATATCAAAAGATTCATAGATTATAAATTCAATAATTAAATTGAGTTATAAAATTTATAACAAATTCAGGATTCATAAATTTTAAATCTTAGTTCAGTCCCTTTGTAGATGGGAGATCAACAAAATAAAAGAAAGAATATCCCTTAAATGCTTGATTGCAACAGGTATATTAATCGATGCTAGAATAGTAGGTAATTTTTTCTCTAACCAATCTTTCATTTCTCAGAAATGTTTCAAAGAATCAAATTGACTTCGATCATTCAACTTTAGCTTCTGAAGGAGGAATCATGTCACTTGGAATTTCGGAAAGTGAATCCTCTCTTTCAGATCCTGGCCGAACGAAACTTTACGACAGCTTTTTCGTAGACGTTCGACTTGCATGTGTTAAGCATATAGCTAGCGTTCCTTCGTAGATCTCCGGATTTCACTCTAACCCAAGAATTTGCCAAGTCAACCACTGTTTCATCCAATTAAGGATAACAATCCGCTCAAGGATTTTCCGTTCTCCATCAAATACCAAATCTTTTGGAAAGATTTGTATCTGCTAGACTTTACAGCCTCACGCAGATAATCTACAGCCAAGAGGGTGGAAGTTGTGTGTTTACAGTCACTCTCCTATATCCTATAATAGCATAAGCATAGCAGAAAACTTCCATGCCTCGCTATCCTATCTTTAAAACCGACACCGAAGGAGTTGAACGTAGTGAAAAGAGTCGTTTCTTTGATGAAAGACGCCTCGAGATGTTAGAAGGTGCAAAATCAATGGGTGCAGGAGCTGCTATCGGTATTGGAAACGTCCTTAGTTCCTCGATTCATTCCGTGGCGCGAAATCCATCATTGGCAAAACAATTATTTGGTTATGCCATTTTGGGCTTTGCTCTAACCGAAGCTATTGCATCGTTTGCCCCAATGATGGCAGGACCCTTTTTCAAACCTATATATATTTTGATCAATTTTTCAAGATGTATATTTTCATCATATAAATGACCAAACAAGTAAACAATGATGGTTCAATCAGCAAGCTTACAAAAGAGAAGAATTGCAATTTATAGTCTTTTTTGAGTATCTAAATTTTAATTTTAATATATTAAGATGATTGAATCTGATTTAACTTCAAAAATTAATTAAATTGGCTCTTGAAAAAGCGAAAAATGTCACATAAGAGGAAGTGGTAATAATATCAACCATTATTTTTGGTAATATATTATACTGGGAAATAGTGCGAAACTATTTAATATATAGTTCATTCTATGTATTAACAAATATAGACCTATTGAGTAGTCAGTGAATTTTAAATTCCTGCATATATCTCATTCAATTAGTTCCAAATTTTAATCAAGTGGATGATAACATATTACAGTCTGTTACTTTTGGATGATGCATTTATTACAACTGCTACTAAAGTGAATTGTTAATAAAATAATGTTCTAGTCAGATCCTATATATTAAACCACCATGTGTCAAAACCTTTGCTTTAGCCTTACAAACCGGTAGAGTCATTAACTTGTTAAAGAATTATGGTTTTAATTTGCAATAGAAAATAGGGTTAAACATATGATATAATAATAGTGAACAAGTATGTATAATATATAGTATCTTAATTTGGTTTAATTGGATAATCCAATCCCTTGATCCATTCTTACAAATTAAGGAAATGAGAAAGCTGGCAAAGAAAATTGAGTAGAGCTTACCCAACTAGCGTAAAAAGAACAAGAAGACAAAAACCATAAGATTTAATAGGAGTAATCTTTTATTCTTGAGTTCTATTAATGCAAGCAAAGTGGCACAACTCTATTCCCAAAATCCCATGTGTTTATTTTATTCATAAGTATCTTTGAGTGCACACACGGTAAAACTTCTGCTCTTATACAATAGTTCGCAAATCACATAAAAGAGGTAACCCACACTAGGCAAAGAAATTTCAATTGTTCTCCTGTTAATATGACTGAAAAAAAACATTTTAGAACATTAGTTAAAATTACATAATTTAGATCTCGAGAAATGAAAATTGACATATAAATTAGAAAGGAGGAAATATGTAAGCTTGCAAATTTGATGATTTTAAAGAAAAAGAAATTGGTACACTAAGCTTTTATCATGTAATAAGAGTGACTTGATCCTCTATTTGATCAGACCACTCTGAAAAAAATAAAAAGCAAATCCTCATAGTTCGGAGTCCAGCTCCAACAACTTCTTCATAAGTGAGGTGAGGTGCTTCTTTTAATTTGAATAGGGGTAGGGTGGGGTGGGGGTGGGGGAGGGGTTGGTTGGTTGAAGTAGCCACGACTTTGGTCGTAATCAGTTTAAATCCATAAACCGAGTCCACTTGCATCCATGTTGATCAAAGTGACTAAGTTTAATGACTTGACTCGCCCTCGTATTATAAAATTCTCTCACCCCGTGGTTGACATTCTATTCCCCTTAATCATGGGTGCTCGTTTTGTTTTGTTTTGATTTGAATGGCCGGATTCCCATATAAGGAAGATTAAAATTAAATCATAACTATTGAATTGAATTTATAGTAATGAAAAAATGACTTACATAAATCACTCAAATTTGATGTGACTCATTACGAACTTCACTAGCTGACTGCCTTAAAAGTCAAAATTTAACCAAAGTTTTGACTTTTAAAGCAATATTGATATAGCTGTACACGTTGAATAAGAGTTGTCCCACAATAATTATTTTGTTTTTGCAGAAGAATAATTTTGATTGGTTACATATGATTATGATCATCAATTTCCCTTATATAATGGTGTTTACACATGACTTCGAATCAAATAGCATTATCTTAGCTTGCTAAGACAGGAGGTATTAAGGATTAGTTAATCATGATTAGAAACTAATTAAACATTGGGGGAGTAGGTATAGAGGCTTAAATGAGGGACCCCTTACATTATTCGTGTGATTTTTAAATTGTAATTTATTGGTATTGGTTAGAGATTAGGGCCTGTTTCTAATTTTTGCTCTTAAAATATATTATCAAGTTGTTTTAGAGCTTTTAATGAACTTTTAGAGTTATACGTGTCCCCACATGTTGCACGTGCAAGTCATGGATTAACGTCAGTGATGAGATTAAGAATCTTTATAAAGTGTTTCTTCTGTGCTAATCTTATCTGTTATTTTTAATTATAAATTAATTAAAGTATGAACTAAAGTGATATCTTGCTAAAAGTCTATCTGGAGTTGATCTCTCTGTTTTGTTTAGTCATATAAAGCTTTTGCTTAATCAAATTTGATAAAAGTTTCTAATACGTATATACATGCATATAGAAAATCACAAAAATAATTTCCTATGTTTTGATAATGTGACGAAGCAATGGTCGGAGCATAGTGAAATCGAAAATAAAAATAAAAAGTAAATATACAAAAGAATCAAAGAATTTCAACATATGGATAGCATATTAATTTATTTACTTTTACCTATTTACTCTATGTAATTTTTCATGGAAAAGATGTTAACAAGTTGAGAAATGGGGACCAAAATTCACTTTGTTTGGTTGTTAGAGAAAATGATAAGAGTAGGTGGACCAAAATAATTTCCCTTACCTTATTTCTATTTTCTTCATACTAAACAAAGGAGTGGAAATTTCTAACTTACCAATTTTCTTTTTCTTCATCTACAAATGAAAGGCATATTGCCATTTTCACTAAATTCAGAATGTTTTATGTTTTTGTCTGACTTGTCTCTTATACCAGTGGCGGAGCTAGTAAGAGTTCAGGAGTTCATCCAAACCCCGTTTGACTTAATGTGTTTACTTCTTCACATCCTGAGCCTCTTAGTGAAAATACTGGTTCCGTCACTGCTCTAAACTATGCCAAGTGATTTGGTTATGAAATAAGCAGTATCAAAATAGCCAAGATAGTTACCAAATGCCCATCTCCTACAAAACCAACCTAGTGTTAAAACTACTCTTCACCACAAGCACAAACTACCTACAAGTCAATTCAAGTGAAAAGAGAGAAAGAATGATTCAATAGTTAAGCCATAACAGGTCTACACAAAGGGTTTGGTTCCATTAGAAAAAGGTTCTCTAACATTGATATTCTTTACTACCAACCAAAACAAAAACCAATTTAAAAGGTAGTAGTAAATAATTCCCTATCAAATAGGATCGTGTCAAAGGTAGTCTGGAAAATTTTACACTACCGGTGCACCTAGAACAGGATACAGCAGCACAGATTATAGCCCTTAGGATGAACAGCAACCAGCTTTCTTGACATCAGATACTTCTTTACCTATATCAATCTTTTCTCCTTTGGAAGGCACGTTTCCGTTTCCATTCTCACCATTTTCCATGGCTTTTCTACTCACGACGTGGTAGATTTGAGTGAGAACTTCAGCAAATGCATTATCAACATTTGTAGATTCAAGGGCAGAAGTTTCCATGTAGTAGAGGGATTCCTTTTCTGCGAAAGACTTCCCATCCTCAGTCGACACTGCAACCAGATGCCGCAGATCAGATTTGTTTCCGACAAGCATGACAACGATGTTGGGATCTGTATGATCTCTCAACTCCTTAAGCCACCTCTCAACATTTTCAAATGTAGAATGTCGTGTGACATCATACACAAGCAGAGCACCCACGGCACCTCTGTAGTAAGCACTGGTGATGGCACGGTACCTACAGAACAAAGTAGTACAGCCTTTATGACATAGAAACAATACCAAATAGTGTAGAAGACAATTTAATAACCAAGGAAAAGCTTATTAGTCAACATGTAAAAATATCACTTGGGATGGGCATCACATTAAGAAACTATTGATGACAACATGGTAATTCTAGTGTCATATATATTTCTCGCCCTTTCTGAGGCATCAGAAACTAAGTTGAGCACAGTCTCATAGAGTTTCCAACCCTCAAAAGTAGAGCATCTCTTGCAGTCAAATGGTTCTAAAAGAAAGTATTCTTGAGCAGAATACATGTTCATCTCTCAAAACAACGGGTAGCCAAATGACAAACAAAAATTAGCTGAAATCTCATGATTTGATGGAAAAACAGAAATCACTAGATATGGAAGAACCTAAGGTTTCCTATAATATTACGAGAGAGAAAACAAAAAGAACAATAGGATCGAGAATTTGGGAGAATAGGACACACAGGAGATGGAGGAAGCAAAAAATTTAAGCTCAACCAACATTTATAATGAATTAATAAAATAAAATATAGTACTCCTCTATGGAGTTTAAGATGTTAACCTGTACATTAAACTAGTTATAGTGGAAGAAGAACATCATATTAATGATTGAAAAGTAGTTTGATAAAGGAAACAACACAAATTTAAGATTTGAATAATTTAACGAATCTAAACAATTAAAACTGTGAAATGAATGTACAAGTGACCAACAAACTATACTAGTTGAATTCCTTTACATACACAAAAGTCGGTACTAGAAGTAGATAGTTCTTTGCATCATGGGGTTAGCTCTTGAGGCTGAGAATGATATTTAACAGGGAATGATATCTTCGTCTTGATGCCAGATAAATTGCAACTAGTTGACTTCTGCAAATAACAAATAACTAATAACTAACCTAGACAAATGTTTCATTTTTCCACAAACTAGAAATCTTCACCCATAAAGGACAGATCTGAATACTAGAATTAGTAGCCTGCTAGCTTGCAGCCCTTAGTACCATGGCAAATGGTGTTCCTAAAGGTACTGCTTAATCTTATTTTTATCAGCATTCCAACCACCTCCTTCAAACCCCCACCACCCTCCCTTACCAAAAGGAAGAAGTCAGAACAGATAAAATTTTAAAAATACATATCACTTTCTTATTCATATTTAGTGATTGTGATTGCTGGTATCAGGTTATCCTTTACATACCGAAAGAAAAGGGAAAATAGAACAAGATAGACAGACTATTTATCATCCAAACACAGGAAAACAAATTAGAATAGCATAAGAATGTCCTTATCCTGCATATGACACTTCAATCTCCAAGTCTACGATGCCACCACAACATCCACCAAGGCACCCCACCCAACCCCAACTAAAATAGATTATAGAAAACTGACTATGTCAAAACTGAAATCACAAACAAATAATCTTTGGAGAAAATCCTTTGAAGCTATCCTTGTGTTAGCCCTCTAATTCGTCTTTATGTCATTGATTGTTAGTGAATATTGTGTTGACTAAAACGAAATGTGGATTTATGGCATGTATTTGCTGATAAAAAGTCTACAAAGACATGCACTATGCAAGGCGGCAGATGAGGAGGATCGACCAAGATGAAAGTAGCAGCCTAGCAGGTAAAGCTAGCCTACTGTGCCTTTTAAGCCAATCAGGAATGAGAGGTACCAGCAAATCTCTAAATGAGTTTTTGAGTTAGGGAAAGAGTGGAATGTTGTCATAGGTCAAATACCTGCATAACTGAATTCCCCTGTTTTTAGCTTAGAGTGGTAATGATTTGTTGATTGTATTGACTTTTGACTGCCTTTTCTTTTCTAATGAAAAAAACTTATGAAAAGTTGATTTGAAGGATACATTTCACTTGATAAAATAATTATACTCGAGCAAGGTAGTTCTTAATGTATACATTGGCACATTGCACCTCTCTCCTACTTGGCAGCAAAAGTTAAATACGCTCACAAGCACTTATTTTTTCCAGAAAAAATAAGTATTATTACCATTAGTTCCAATGCATGATAGTAGATGAATAGTTGAAAACTGACTTTACAGCTACTTGAAGTATTTCTTTCTCCTTTAAAGTTGAAAACAGTTCCACTGATGGCAAATGGGAATATATTCCCATATACTAGATCAACAAACTTCAGCAGTCACAACTTCTATTTTTCGAGGAAATTATGACTCCTAAAGATACAATGTAAAAAGTATAGACTAATGTAGTTGGAGATTGCAAGTTAGATCATTTAGCAATATCTCAAACATGTCACCAAGTTAACAAAAAAAAAATTTCAAAAAACTAATAATAATGATAAATAATTTTACTTTTGATCCACATTCATGTTGGGAATTAATCATCTATTATGGACACATTTGTATTTTTTACTTCCATAACAACTGCAAAAATAGAAGATGCCCCAGAATTAATGTTAACACAAATCATATATCACCAGATGAACATGCTCATTTTCCAATGCAAGACAATAAAAAAAACTACAAGGAGCAAAAACAAATGCATGCTCCCAGACACACAAAGCATATGCACCAGATATCTCACTTTATATCGTTCAACTACTTTAGCTCAAGTGCCCTTTAGAATTTGTTACTACACACTTTGACATGCCAATTCAGCATGCTGCTGCACACACTTTGGCAAACACTGTTACAGCCTTACAGGTTCCTAGAAACTAAATTGTTTATATTTTCATTGCTAGTCACTACCAACCAACTTTTGTGCACAACCCCAGAATCAAACAACTGTCAACTACCTTCAAATTCTTTGGTCCACTGCCTCATTAAATAATCTGTAATAAGATAGTGGTTGCATCAGTTCACAATTTTTAGGTTGGAATTTGGACATCAACTCTTTGGTTTTATTTACGTATTCATATGACTATGGTAAGTACTATAGATCACAATTTCTTTTAATCAAAACTGTTGAGAATGTTTGAAAAAATTATAGTCAAAAACTGTTTGACCATGCAAGGATTATGGCATCCTATAAAATGGGACTGACAGACTCACACTTTCTTCTTCCTATAGAACTCTACAGTAGAACATGGCTTGTCAACTGGTCTACTTATGTTCAATCCCTTTGTCATTGCCAATACAGAAACTACAATCTAAAACAAAATTAATAGCATGACACAATCTTGTAATGCATCATTTGTAAGTGCATTGAAATGAGGTATAGAAGAAATCATCACAAAGGTGATAAATTTGGGGCTTCCTTTGGCCATAGTCACAGTATCCAACCAGGGCCGTAGCCACATTAATCCCATGGTGATCACTCAAACACCCTTAGCATATAATTGTATATATAGGTCAAAAACAAACTTTTTAGATATATATCCTGAAGTTTTGAACACCCTTAGCAAAATTCTTAGCTTCGCCATTGTATCCAACAGTTGCAAGCACATCTTACCTTAGAAAGGAAGTCAATTGAGTCAAAAACTACAATAAGAAAGTAAGATATGGAAGATCTAACAGATCAAGAAACCAAATACCCATCAGATCTATTACAAACTACATCTCAAATTACCAAAGTAATCCAGCAAAACACCACACAGAGATACTCACATTGTGCAAACCAATCATTCAGATCAGGGCTTTGCAATTCTAGAAACATAAAGCACATTTCATTCCCAAATCTCAATACATATACTCACTATAAAATTCCCAAAAAATACACCAGATCAGAGAAGAATCACTCAACAAAACAACACAAATCTTCTCAAACATAAACAAAGTATGCTCAGATCAAGAAAAAAGAGAAATGGGGGTCTGAAAAATGTTACCTTTCTTGACCAGCAGTGTCCCAAATTTGAGCCTTGATGACTTTACTATCAACAGTTAAGCTTTTAGTAGCAAACTCAACACCAATTGTAGACTTAGACTCAAGACTAAACTCATTTCTAGTGAATCTTGAAAGCAAATTGGATTTGCCAACACCTGAATCACCAATTAGTACCACCTTGAATAGGTAATCATAGTCATCTTCAGCTCTGTACCCAGCCATTACTCTCAACTTCAAATTGAGAAAAAATATGAACAAAACTATTGTTTTCCCTTTCACTCTTAGTAACAAATCTTTCTTTAAAATTCTTACCCTTTTTCCACTTTTTTTGTGTGTTTGTTTGCTTTTTTTTCTACTTTTCGACTCTTTAGATGAAGAGGGAAATGGAGGAGACGTATGTTTTCCAAAGAGCAAATATTATAGGAGAAAGTGAAAAATGAAGTCTCACTTTTTCGAAAGGAGAAACTTGAAAAGACAAAAGTACCCCTTTATACAGTGGGGATGTAGGTCATTAACTCTGGCATTAGCTAAGATATGAGGGGTAGTTTTGTCTTTTAAGGAGGTTGATGTGATTTTGGATCCCGCATTTTGTGATGAGTATTTGATTTTCTACTATAAACATTTTTTTGAAAATTTGAAACTAGAAAAAGTGATTATTATCGGTACGTATTTTTCAACATGAGTAATTAATTAACATTAAGATCAGTTTTTATAACGGAAGAAAAAAATATTTTGCACCCTGGATCCCTCAAATCCAGATTGCGTTGTCCATTTCTTGATAAATTCCTTTTTTAAGAAAAAATAAAAAATTCCAAAGTCCATTGATAAGATGGAAAGAAATTGTTAACATGATAATTCTCCAGTTTACATACATCAAATCAATGAGGATTTAAAACTAAAATTGTTTAGTCCCTGCTAATGAATTCTAACAAAAAACTTCAAAGTTTAATACACCCTTTGTCCCTAATTACTTGTCCATTTTGACAAATAAAAAAAGGATAATTTTTTTTTTTACCTATTATACCCTCAATTAATTACTTTGAAAGAGGTAGAAATTCTTGAAACTCTTAAGTTTTTAATTCATCAAATTCATAAGTAATATAGGTAAAATGATAAACTTATTATGTCAATCATTGTTTTCTTAATAAGTATACCAATTCAAAAGTGGACAAGTAATTAGGGACCAAACTTCTGTGACGTCAAAAGCTCAAACGGAACCGAGAGTGTTGGGCCATAAAAATGGGCTGTTTGTTGTTAAGTTCGGGCTACTTTCTCAATTCCAAATTCAATTGGGACGAATCCTTATGAGTAAGCCCACTTTTATCCTTTTAATTGTTTACTTGACCTTCAAACGAACAAAGAGAAAAATTCTCATTGTTGCATATTGCATACACTTCTTTGATATATTTTGGTAAAGTTTAAAAGGATTTTATTAAACTTCTATTTGTGTGTAATAGACTAATAGGTTATCATACCAAAATACCCTTGTCACCTATCTAACTTTATTGATTAATTTGAGTCAATCTTGTCATTAACTAAAGGTTATTGGAATTTACTCAAATAACGATCACATATATACTCCTAATAGTTGCATACAATGATGTTTGTTTAGTGTTTACCTTACATTATTATATGTACAAGGTAAAACTTTATGGCCGATATTTTGGTGGAATCCAATGATCAATATGAGAAAATTATGCCTTCACTTCCTTAAATATTATTCACGTCAATTCTTGTCGCACAATTTATAAATGGTAATAATTTAATATCCCGTTTGTTCAAGAGAAAAGGATTATTTGATCCATAAATAACAATAAGCGTATTTTGAATTATACTATTAACGGTAGGATTATTTTTTGATCAAATTATTGACGATAAAATATTTTTAAACCAAATTATTAACTTAATACATTTATGTTTGAGCTTCGCATAATTCAATGATATTGTTAAGTGTTAACCTTTTTTTGTTTTATATATGATGTTTGTCATTGTCTTGTTATGATAAAATGGACCAGATCTACAGTACTCATCACTCCTTCAAGTACAAATTGTTGAGAGTTTTTTTTATTATTTAAAATAAGTGAATTATTCAAAGTTTAAGAAAATTATTAAGACTTTTGTTACATTTATCCTTCATTTAAGGGAGTTGTTAACTACTTTATATTTTTCAAAAGACTAGTTTAAATAACCTTAAAATTAAGTCTTTAAATATTTTTCTTAAATTTTCTATTATACCCCTAATAATTAATCTCAATAACCCTGATTAGTATTGAGATTGGTAGATGACACCCATAATTATCACTCATATTTATTTGTTGTCGCATCAATAGTTAATAGCACTGACTTACAACCAATCTTGGTCATTGTACGAAAGTGTCATTCGATGATTTTGTCTCTGCAAAATATCTTTTATTTTTGTCCTAGCAATATGTACATTAAATGACATTAATATCTTTTTTTTTAATCAAAATTTGCTAACATGGGAATTAAAACCATTTGCCAGATCAGTATATATCCCAAAATATGTACATATAATTTGTATGTGGAAAATCGGATGTAGCGAAAGGAACGAATCAGACCATGGTACGTGGTGTGAAATTAAATTAAACGAAATATTTGTAGCAATCCAAGAATCTCATAAAAAAAAACCTTAATCGTTTGTTCGTATAAAACTGACATGTGCGTGATAGGGCATTTGAAAGAGCCACCTTTTTACAACGGGAAGCGATCATAATGACGTTCGGAAGCTCCAGTGGTGCGAAGCTAGAAATTATGGTAAATGCTTAATGGTTGAATAGTTCAATGTAAGAAACTAATTACTCATCATTAGCATCTTCTATTGGAAATTTTTATTTTGTTCAACGAATATTATATTCGCAAATCATGTAGCATTACTGTGGTTTCTGTTGGAATTGATGTAATAGCTATATTATACCCATAGTAAACGAGTACAAAATATATGAAACTTGAAGCCACTTGCACAGAGAAATAAGGTGGCAATTAGGATCCAGATCCTAAGGTAGACTAGATAACTTGCAAATCTTGGATGTGCCAGCTTGAAATGATTGTGTATTAATTGTTTGTATATATATATATATATTGTACAGTCATTTTAGTCTATTGTTAAGTCCCATGTGAGTCTACTTTATCAATATGCATAGAAACTATGATATATATATATATATAGCAATGAGGGGAAAAACCAAATGTTTCTTGGCCCAATTTATATCATTGGTAGGTGAAAGATCATTTAAGATCTCGAAATTTACGAGTTACTTATATATAGAGGATTTAATTTGTCATAATTTGACGCAATACAAATACAGAGTAACTTTGATGAATTACATCGTATGGACAATAAATAAGTAATGTTTAAGAAACAAATAAAGAACAATATCAGCGATTATCTTTTCCTTTTTGTACATGCAACTCATTTTATATATTAATGAGGACCACTCTCCTAATCGAAGGCATTAATAACTAATTTTCATAGGAAATAAAGTCCTGTGATTCAACATCCAGAGAATTAAAAAAATTAAAACATTTCCACCAAGAAAGGAACTTAACATATATAGGAATCATTAACCTTTCGAAAACGAGCATTAGCAAAATAGTACTCCTTCTATATCGTATTATTAATTACCTATACCTCCATTATAAAAATACAGTTAGTTTTAATTTACTTATCCAATTTCTAAAATTAAATAAATTTTATATGGCTTAATATATAATTAGTTTTTTTAAATTTATAAGCAAATTTCATTTACGTGTTTGTTCTAATTAAACACATGATAAAATATTCTACTCAGTCAATTTCGAATAAAGCTTTGAAAAAGAAGAAGTTGTGTGAGTTCTCAATATTCTGTTAGATAGTTAACTTAACAATATAAAATATTTCATCATCTTTAATGATATGCATTAACCTCAATTAGAAAACACAACTCATTAAGAAAAATATGTACAATTAAAGGAAATGACATTGGATTTTACATAATTAACTTAACTGTCTAATAGACTCTTAAAAATATACACTAAAGTTAAATCGAAAAATCTATACTAATTAAAATTCTCTATCATATATTGAGATGTTGAATAGAAACATGTCATAATTCGAGCTGGATGGACGGACTACTCACCAACCCCATAGGGCTCAATTCACAAATAATGCTTCCCACGTCGACTTTCTCTTTTCCCCTCTCCATTATTGCATACATCACGTCCATATCATGCATTCCTTTTTATATTCTTCTCTAATAAATCTTGTTCTTCTTAGTCTCTTTCTTCTTCTTCTTCTTTTTTTCAATTAAAAAAAATAAAAAATATGCCCACCATATCTGAAATCTCATCTTCCTCTTCTCCAAGTTCATGGCAATTAGAAGACGAATCTATAATTTCTTCTCCATTGAAAATTCAATTAGTTTCCAAGTCAGTATCAGAAAGGCTTCTCTCTAAATTCTCCGATTTAACAGAATTTGGTTTTGATTACTCTAAAAGTGGATTATGGTCTCCTCCAATCGAAAGAAGCCACGTGTTCTCCGGCTCACCAACTGGGGAAATCCTTTCACACAGAGAAATGGCAGATAAATTGAATAAAGTATTGAAGAGACATCAGAGAAGAAGACGTTGCTTCAATGTATGAATCTTTTTCCCTCTTTTATTATTTTAATAAATAGTTCAGACGTTTTTTTTTTTTTTTCTACTTTAAATTTTTATTTTTGTTGATTTTTTAATATGCAGGCATGTTTATGTTCTCCAAAGAGATTCTGATCTCAAGCCACATTGAGAAATATGCAGGAAAGATTTTTAGTTTCTAATTATTATCCTATTCAAAATGTACATGTTTTTATGTAATTATTAATTTAATTATATAGACGAAAGGATAATTGCTTGATTTATTTTTGTATTTTCTTGGAAATGGGAATTACAATTCTCCATGAAAGCTTTAAAAAAGAACAAAAAGATAAAGCCAGAAAGAAGTGGGGATATTTAGGACCATTTTTAACGTATATTCCCATATTCAAGACAAACATATATTTTGTTTTATCTTTTATCTTTAATATTTCATTACTTATTCTTCAAAAAAAAATAATCAAAATTTAAAATTATATACTCTCTTGTCCAACAATAGCTGTCAACTATTGACTTTACACACCCCTTAAGAAACTATAAATAAAAAAGTAATTTTACTATATCAACCTTTGAATATAATAAATACAATGTCTTGAAAAATGTAATAGAGAAATGACTATAATTAATGATAAGGGTAAATTAGGAACTAAGTGTAAAATTATCCATGAATTTCATAAAGTGGACAAGTATTATTTGACGGAGGGAGTATCAATTACTAAACCATTTATATCAATCATTAGGACGTATCACGACAACAAAAACAACATTTAGCGTGCCAATATTTTTACCTATATTAGTTAAGTTCATTGAATTCAATATCGTTGGATGTTTTAGGGACATATCCAAAAAAATGTTAATTACCGCTAAAATTATATGTTTAGCGGTAATTAAGTTATTGTCGTTAACTAATTGCAAGATAGTGTTGCGAAGTTCAAACTAAAACGAACAAAGGGTTCTTCCATTACTAGTAAACAACATTTTCTTCCCAAAATGGCAAAATGTTTACCCAATACTTGTAGCAAGTATCAGTAAAATAGCAGAGGTACACACAATTTGGTTCATGTACCATATTTTAAAAGGGGCATTTAAATTTTGCTAAATCCACATGCAATTTAGAGTAGTACTATCAAAAAATAATTAATAGAGCTAGCATAATGTTGTGGTCTTGTAATTAAATGCCCTCTCCAGTCTCCACCAAGGGACAAACAAGTGCTGCTGTACTTGATATAACTCCAACATCACAATTCATGTCTAATGTCTTCTTAGCAAATTTCCAAAATTTTGCAGATAAAATCTCTTTTGCATTTGTTGAAAGACTCAAAAAGTTAAAAATAAGACAATCTTTATTTTGCCAATGGCTGTCATGTCTTGAAGAAATTAATTAAATAAGTAGTAGTACTACTATGCAATCATTCGATTTCCAATTTACATGTCTTAATTTTCTAACTCAACCTTGTTTTTTTCCTACTCATATAGTGTAGTGTCTTAATTTGACAACTCATGCTCGTGGGGCAACTCATGCATGTGACAACTGAGTCTACTTTTGAATCTTTTTCTACTCAAAATTGTGATGTAGGTCCATATCTAAATTGGAGGCGAAGAATGTTTATCACATAATTAACCCTCTTATCTCAAAATTGTAGTGTCCAACCTCGAGCAAATTAATGAGTTTGAAACCTCAATGACATGAAATAAAGTCTAAATGGATCAAAGTTATGACATGATTCATTCAGTTAGACGTGATTCAATCAGTTGACCCTATTGCCTCGATAGTGCACTAAATTAGTTTGTTACTATTACTTTTGTTGGTATTCGAAACTTGTTTTTCAAACTCATCAATCCAACTATTCAGAAAATTTTCAATTGGAGAATTTCGAACGCCCTTTTTCAACTTAACTTCAAAATTCAAATACTATTTTTTCCTGAGGCTCAACCAACGTATCGATGTCCAAACACCTATTTCACGTCAATTTATTTTGACAGTTGTGATAAAATTCAGAAACTCTTTCTGCGCTAAGTTGTACATTTCACTTTTCTTTGAAAGGAATAAAAAAGAAGAAAAAGAGATCCCCTGTTTGTAAGGTAAACTGATCAGTGAAAAAAGTCACTAACAAAAAGACATATTTTTCTTACCTAGATTACGTAGCTCATAAAAGAGTTGTCTTTTTCTCACTCACAGCTTTGAATATTGAATTTATCACTGCCTCTGTGCATTCTCTAATTTTGTCTTCTACTTCACACAACTGCACTCATATCTAATGACTAAAGGTAAATTTTTTGTTATTTGAAATCATTTTCACCAACAAAACATACGTATCTTCTTTTGGTGAGACAGGTAATTCTTGTTTCACTTTTTTCTTGTACCCTCATGTGTATCGGTAGGTTCGGTTTGATTTATTGAATATTAATTTGTAGATATTCAAATCGTTATAAATAGAACAATTAAAATATTGACTTATCGATTTCGATTTATTTGTTATTGATCGTTGCGGTTTAATCGTTAAGATTTAACAATTTTTTTTTATATTAAAAATCACTTAAAAACAAGCTGGTACCAAATAAAATGAACCATTCACATGAATGACAAATTGTATCTTGCTAAAAAAACAAACACTAACACATTGTAGAATAATCGAGATTTTGAGACAGCAAGAAATAAAAGTATAAAACTAAATACTAAATCAATAATTTTATATACCAAATATGTATAAATATAATTTATTTATTTTCTGTCAGATCATCAATTAACCCTTTAAGAAAAAATCTCAACCCATTAAAAATCGATAATCCGATAATTTTTTTAAAAAAATCCAAACCATTGCCGCGAAATATTTACTTCCAAGTTGGAATTAACTTTTAGCTCACAAGCATTAAAGCATAAGCCCTTTTTGTTTACCACAAGAAATATATAATTTTTGTATGGTGGTGCCATTTTGGAATACAATAAATTTTCTTTCGGAATATTTAGTTCCAAGTTGCAATTGACTTTTAGCTCACAGGCATAGGCATAGGCATATGGGTGTACAAGTCAAATCGTAAAGTCAAGCCGAACCGATAAATTAAATCAAATCGAAAAAAAAATTGATTTATGATTTGGTTTGGTTTGGTTGGTTTGGCGTTG
>JAJONR010012095.1:0-25880 GCA_029582245.1 Solanum etuberosum | reverse complement strand
TATAATGATTCAATCTTTTCTTTAGCCTTCACTATTAAAAGGCTCATTCCTTATAATGATTCAATCTTTTCTTTAGCCTTCACTATTAAAAGGCTCATTCCTTATAATGATTCAATCTTTTCTTTAGCCTTCACTATTAAAAGGCTCATCGCTTCGCAGCTGATTGATCATCGATAAGCTGCCCTTTAAACTTTAGAAAGATCGTTTTTGTTCTAACTTTTTTTTTTACTCATATATTGTTGTAGATACTGATGAAAATGACCATTTATATTCTAAGAGACGTGATAAAGAAACAAAAAATAATGTCATTATCCAATAAAAATCACAATTTTCAATTTAATGTTTTACCTAGTTAAAAATTACAACTGTATAAAATGACCATATTTAAGTCAATTGGAATAGTTCTATTGCCTCAAATTTCTGCTTCAAATGATCAAAGACTCAACAAAATTCATTCACTGTTTTTTCTCTTTTACTTGAAACTTCTCCTCTTCTGGCCAATATGGATCAGCATTTCACAAACTCATCAACTACAGAAATGTCAAAATAGTTCCAAAATCAATCAACACATGAATATGAAATTTCAGATGATACGTTACGAAAATCATAAATCAAAAATTAAGAAATCGAAATCCATCAGATCACCTCTCAGTAACTGTAGCTACTTTCTTAGATATCATGGACTCGGCTATGCTGATTGCTCTTTGAGATCCGGTAATAGTCACCTTCCTGTAAAAGTCCAGAAATTATTTGTCTTTATAATCCTATGTTGCTCGGACTTTTCAAATTGCTGCCCCACCCTGTGTAAGATCCTCCAAAAATGACTACTTTTGAAGGATTAAACACGCATCCGGCAATATTTTTGAAGAGTCTGAGCAACGTAACGATATACTTCACATATCCTCAAGATAAATGAAACAAAGAAATCCAGGAAATCTTACCTGTCAGAAGTGCCGGACATGAAATCACCCCTATCTGATATCTTTATTCTAGCTCCACTTACCTGGAAAGACAAAAGATACTTAATTGGACTCATTTGGTTCGAGTTATAAGATGAAATAATCATGGTATAAAGTTTTGTATTCTGTATTGCGTGTTTGGTTTGTATTTTGAATCTTGAATAGCTAATCCTATATATCGTTTTATCCTATATATCCTCTTTTCAGTATAAAGAACCAAATGTCCGATGAAAAATGATCTCTGCACTACTAATCCATGTATCCCTAGAATATATACAAGCAGGGAAAAGATTGCAACTTCTGTACTAACCTGACTTATCTCCATTACACTCCTTCCATTTCGGCCTAGCACCAAACCAATATGCTCATCAGCAACACCAATAGTAACAGAATTGTTCCTATCTTCCTGCAAAACCACCAAAGTAGGCGCAGGTCAAAAAACTGATAACAAAATCCGTCAGTTCAAAAGAAAAAGGCATAATCTTATTTAGGAACATGATAAGAGCATGCCATTATCAGCTTCAAAGCCAATACAAAAAATAAGTTGAATTCAAACAAAACGGAGTTGAAATCCAGTCAAAAGCATAAGGGGCAAAAAAATGATGTCCTCACAGAATTAGGCTCCATCTTGTTCTGATATCTGTTATTTGGATATCTCCCTCCAATTCTATTCGGTGGTCCATAGTTCATTCCAAGATAAGCTGCTAAGAAAATAGGAAGCAGTAGAAGTAGAACTAGGAATCAGAATATGGCGTTAAAAAACAACTTTAAGATGGCAGAATCAACTACTACGATGATCTCCTAAATATAACGCCTAATAGCTTGGAAAACATTACTAAAGATATGGTCATAAATGTTGTAGAAAGTATGACAGACAAGAAACAAGTAATGTATTCCCTCCACTCATCCATTCATTTACCTCAGGTCCTGTATGAATCGATACCAAAAGAATTGTACAAGCACAGCCAATGATTAAGACAAAGGAGCAGATCATATTCCTCCTGATCTATTACTTAAATGGAAGTATTACGTTTTAATTAAATTTGTATAATACCTGCATAAGGAAATGGAGCATTCATGTTCTGTACATAATGAGTGTCTTCAGCCAACTTATATAGAATCAATTCAATAGCCCGCATCTGCTCCCCCAGAGTTCCAATCACTATTACTATCCTATCATGCAGCCCTGGAAAGTTCTCATCCTGAGGTAATATTTTTATGCCAGCCCAAGAGTCTTCAATAAATGACCTGTAAAAGAACCATCTATGTTAATCTGATGATTTTGTCGTCCATAGTTGTTCTGCATTTAAAATTGTATTTGGAAATTTAGTAAAATGTGTTTCCTTTATATAATTTTGGTTGCAGATGAAGTTCAAAATGAACTTTCACACAATAGTTGCAACTTACAACTCCATTATATGATAGTCAGTGTTGTCAAAGAGGCGTTTGAGATGTACTTAAGCCCTAAAGCTAGAGCAAAATATGATGTGCATTTTGCATCGCTCAAGTATTGCTTCATTGCAGGACAAAAGTGCCAAGGCACGAACCTTATTACTATGTTTTTTCCTTGAATAGAGGGACACTAAACAATATATATTTCACCTTTTTTACCATACTCTAATTTTTTTTAATTTCTGTCTATATTATGGTTTATAGCTATCATTCTTGAACTACATATAGATTTTTATCTTTCCCTTTCCTGTCCATAAAACTCATGCTTTAATTGTGTTTGCTCTTGACGCTCCAATAATTTCAGAGCTTCTTGTTGCTCGTCACCTTTGATATCACTGTATTCCCTCAATTTGCAAATGAACTGTATGGTTATTATCCTAACTTTTCTTGTGGACCCTTGATAACCTAGGTTTTGAATATCTGTGGTAAATAGGAACCTCCCCGAACAATAAACCCATAAGCACAATAAAATAACAAACAACTCTAAGCATTTATTCCCACCAGACTCACATGTTACACATTGACGACATCCTGGTGTGGGATGGGGTACCAACGCATTAACCCAGAGAGTTCAACCATGAAGACTAAGTTTAAAAGTGAATGAGTTCAAATATTCAAATGGGACAAGGAACCCAGTCTAATGGCATATACAATTTGATTTAAAGTGGTAATAAACTAGGATGCAAAGCTCATGCAGTTTACCAAACTTCCAGTCAGAAACTTAAAAATGAAAATGGAAAAGGCAAAGTCAGCTAACTCATTCCAGCACAAGACTGTGCCATTCCATACTCTATAAAACAGCAAATTCAGATTGATCACATCACAGAAACTAGTTAACATTATCAATACCAAAACCAGGCATCTTAGAATCAGTAATACTTTGCTTGGAAGAAGAGCTAGTTATCTTAAATGAGTAATGATACAATGAAACCTGCATGCATTTTTAGGAGCAGTGTAATTGTGGGGGGGGGGGCTTTTAGGACATAAAATGAGGAAAGATTCATACTTTATCACAGATCCTCCCTTCCCGATAATTCCACCACAAGAGCTGTTGGGCACAACTAGTCTAACTTTTGATCGCGGGCCAACATCACCACCATCTTCAACATAACTCTGAGTTGGAAAAGACAGTTTTTTCAAGGCATCTGTCAATAACAGTACACAGAATGGGATTTTAGACATGATATTACCTCATCCAGTAGCTTATTAAGAATAAGATCAACTGCCTTGAGTACATCATCAATCGGCCCAGATACAATTACAATCCTATCCATGGTACCGGGGAAAAATTCGTTGTTGCGTGACAACTGAATTCTTGCCCCAGAACGAGCCTGAAAGTCACTGATTGTCGAGCCGCCCTTTCCAATAATTGAACCAGCCTCAGCATTCGATAAAAGGAACTTGATAGATATTTTGTTTTCCTCATGGTCTGGAGATATAACAAACACAAAGGAGAAACATCAGCACTGTGAAGAAGTAAGAAGGGAATGAGATACTGTGGCGCAATCAATTAAGTATTTTGGACAAATTACTGAAAACAAGATGAAAAAATTTGATCCCGGAATCATAAAATGTAAATTGAAACCGTATACACAGTGCCAGAATAATGATAACAAACACCTTTATAGGCATAATCCCTAGTAACGGGAAAAAAAGTTAAAACATATTCTCACCTCCGTAAAGCAGCAATACAGATATATTCCCATGTTAAGTACAAAACGTATAAGATAGGTGATCTCTCATTATAGCCCATTAACCAATACTATCATCACAATGCAGGGAATCAAGTCAGCCAGAAAAGGATTACACAACATTTGATGCATCATGTAAAAGTATATGCAAGAACTAATTTTGTAATAAATAAGTCCCTGACTACGAGGAAAAACAATGTAGCAGATAGATAATTCTTTTAATGGGTAAAGTCTCCGTCTATTAAAGACATTTCTTCTTGCTACAAATGGATGTAAGATTGGAAATGCCCATAAGGAATGACGGCAATTCACTGTTTGACATGGTTCCTTCAAACTTATAAAAGAGAGTGAATGATATTATTGAAGCTACAAGGTTGATACACTTGTAGCTTTCATACATACTTGGACTTCCTTGTAGCATCCTTTTGCAAAACAACACTATGTCCGACTTATAAAGAGGGGGAAGAGTAGCAAGAAATGTATCACGAAGGAGCATTGTCATTTCAGAACATAGTTGTTTTTTCACATGTATGTAGTTGATAATGGTTGAAAGATGCAGCTCTGCTACACAATTAGGTGCAACATACGCTTTCGAGATTAAGCACCTTTTTTATTTAGTATTTCCAAAAGCAAAAACTTCCCATCCAATCCATAAGGTGATGTGTTTGAGGATCAATATTAGTCTTTGGGAGTTTATAATTAAGAATAACCACATTAACAGTGGCACATTGTGAGAATGCAAAGGTGTCATATAATAATCAAAATCCAATGACGCTCAGTGAGATGAAGTATATGACAAAGATTGCAGTTTTTTTGGCGGCTAAATGTGACAATGAAATAAAAAGAAAAATGATCCTTTATTTTTTTTTATTACAAGGAAAACCTGCAGCCGCTACCCTTTGGGTGCGCACAAGGTAAAAACCCTGTTCCTATGCAATAGCTCGCAAACCACACAGGAGAGGTAACCCGCACTAGGCAAGCTCGGTGCGACGAGCTCGACCCAAAAAAATGATCCTTTATCTCAAGACATGGGAGAGGTTATGCCCTTCCAAAAACTTATCATGATTAGTTTATAGAAGTTGAGACTTCCTTCCAACAGAAATTAAAATAGTCAATTATACCAAGAAATGCTTGTCAAGTTAATTACCATAACTAGGCTAACCAAAATTGTTTTTGACTCAAGACAGCAAACAAGCATACAGCACAGAAGTCAAAGAACCACCACGGCATCTGGTTGCAAGCACAGACTTCAGACCACAAAAGCAAACATACAAGCTCGTTCTGAAGGGTCCACCTCACAAACAGGAACTCGAGAATACAAGTCTCAGTTCCCTTTTCTTATTTAACTCCCTAAATTTCTAAATGATCTTTCTCCTCCTTTTTTTTTGTGCACCAGGGGGGTGGAGAGCTTGTTGATTATTGGATCAAATGGTCGGAAGTCCACCCCTTCAATCATACTATTCAGCGTGCTTTCATTGGGAACATGGTGAAGCTGAATATCTCAAAATAAAAGAAACAAGAGGTTGAGAAATCTGATCCTCGTTGCTTCTAATTTCTTTCTCAATCAACATAAACCGTCATCTTTCAAGTTCAAGTTCGTTTCCTTTTCCAAAATCGCTAAATAAACTTGCTCATTTTGTAAGTTCAGATAGTTGCAACCAAAAAATAGGTGTTTCCTCTATCTTACCTTATACAGGTTAGATTGAATCTGCTACCTCACCCATTTTGTTTCTAATATCTTCTCAATCAACATAAACAATCATCTTTTAAGTTCGTTTCTTTTTCCAAAATAGCTAAATAAACTTGCTCATATTGTAAGTTCAGACAATCGCAACCACAAATAGGTGTTTCCTCTATCTTAACTTCGATTGAATATGACATCTACCAATTTCTTCTAATTTCTTTCTCATTTAACATAAACCGTCACCTTTCAAGTTTGTTCCTTGTTTGGGAAAAAGCTAAAGTAACTTGCTCGCATTGTAAGCTCACACAGTTGCAACCCAAAAATAAGTCATGAAATGAGCTTCAATGAAGAAGTGGAGATTCATCTAGCCGGAGGCATCTTAATAGCTCAGTTGGTTGGCTACATGAAATTTATAAGGTGACACAGTTCGATTCACCACGTTGTAATCCCCGCCACCAATTTCTCTTTTTTTAAAAGTGGATTCATCTAGCATCTCGACTAACATGATACCTATTACCAGAGGTAACAAATGGGAACAAATCACCTACTACTTTTGCATTCAAACCTAAAACCTCATTATTCTCGACCCAATTACATCGACTTCATCAACGACTACGTCAAACCTTTTTAAAAAAATAAAGGGAGTCATCTCGCCGACCTAGTTGTTATTGTTGTGTCAGGTTCTGTTTGCGCACATCTCAACTAATTTCACGTGATACTTGTTACCCGAGGTAACAAATGGGAACAAATCATCCCCTACTTTAGCATTCAAACCTAAAACCTCATTATTCTCGACTTACTTACATCGACTTCATCGATGACTAGGTTAAACCTTTTTTAAAAAATAAAGGGATTCATCTAGCTGACCTAGTTGTTGTTGTTGTGTTAGGTTCAGTTTGCTAGCATCTCGACTAATATCATGTGATACTTGTTACCCGAGATAACAAACAGGAAAGAAATCACCTACTCCCTCCGTTCCATCTTATGTGGCACCATTTGACTTGGCACGATATTTAAGGGAAAAAATAAGACTTTTGAAATTTAAGATCTAAAACAATCCTTCATATATGTGTGGTTGTAAATCATTTCATTAAGGCTAAAAGGAGAATTTTAAAATCAAATTGTTTTTAAGTATAGTAATGTGACATTCTTTTCGAGACGAACTAAAAGGCAAAGGTTGTCACATAAAATGAGACCGAGAGAGTACTACTTTTGCACTCAAACCTAAAACCTCATTATCCTCAACCCAGTTTCATTGACTTCATCGACTATTAGGCCACACCTTCTCTCTTTAAAATAAAGGGATTCATCTAGCCGACCTAGTTGCTGTTATTGTGTCTGGTTCAGTTTTCGTGCATCTCAACTAATTTTCAACAAATGTCAATAAATCACCTACTACTTTTGCATTCAAACCTAAAATCCTACTATTATCCACCCAATTACATCGACTAGGTCACACTTTTAGGTCCTATTATTATACTAAATTTATCACCAAACAAACAACAAATAGTAGATCCGAAGCTAATAGAGTGTAAAAAATAGATATACCTGAGGAAGGAGGAGGAGATTGAGATTTGCGAGGCGAAGAAGAGTGTTCTTGTATACCTTCCGTAGATGAATTGTACTCAGATTGAGCTGCTCCTTCCATTGCCATTAATTTACTTAATCAGTATAATAAATAGAGAGAATTTATGGATGAAAAAATTGAGTCAAAACATTAGCAATTTGTGAAGAAGAAGAAGACTTGATTAATGTAGAAAAATATCTACTGTGTGAAGAAAAAAAAAAAAGAGGAGATTTAAGAGAAAATGGAGAGAGAGTGGAAGAAGCATATGCTAAGGAAGTGGTAATATAAAAAAATAAAATAACAAAAATGGAATTTTCAACTTTTCATTCAAAACCAAATCGTAACCGATAAGCCAACCGCAGACTTATTGGCTTATTGATGTTGAGTTATTGGATTAGTAATTAGTGAATGAATTAAAATTTATAGTTAATGATTTATTGGTGCGGACGCGGATTACTCAATTTTGGGTAAAATGTTAACTCATTAAGAATTATCATGATTGCATTTTTACCATAAGTATATTTGTTAAATAAATGATTATGTGCATACAATTTCAAAATTTAACTTTCGAATATTTCTCACTATGATTTACAATTACAGAATTACCAATTTAAGTAGAGCTAAAAAAAATTGTTTTGTTTGATTGAAGACTAATATATAGGCGAGTGAGAAATGAAAGAAAGGAGCATGAAATGATTGAGCCAATACATTATTTGATAACCACTTATTAATTATTAATCTGATACCGAACCAACTGTTAACTTATTGATTGGCTAGCGGATTAGTATATTTAAAAATTGATATCCAATAAGTCAAACCGTTACGATCAGCCTTCTGCAACTTGTTTGTTTTTCTTTTTATTTTTTTTTGTCAACAATTTTTTTTTAAAATATAGTATTTTTAGTCTTTGTTGAATATTTAACAACTTATGTTTGTTAAATTTGATGGAAAAAATAATTAATTATTAACATCAAGAAAGTTTCATCAAATGGAAAAAAAAAATAGACACCATTTACAAATAGATACAAAAATAACACCTCAAAAACTGAATCAAACTTTAAAAATAAATCAAAAATAAAATAAAATTGTACTCGTAAATGTGAGTTCTCACTAAATAAAATATATATTTCGATTCTCCTAAAATAAAATAGACAAAGTTCGATAATATTTAATGAAAATCATAATTCTTTTTTTTTTGCTACAAATATAAAGGATCGCAATTGTTCGATGTATATTTAAGAAACTATTTTAAACATAAGAACCATCTCATTTACTTTAAGATCCTTTAACTTTTTTTCCTTTCATAATTTGATATAATTTTCATTCTTCAATCTTGTTAAATTATGTTTGCAGGTCTTTGTTGAATCGACAACTTATTTGTGTTTAATTATTCACAACTTACGTTAATATGCGGTGATATATAATTAATATATGTTTGTACATGATTAGTATTTAACTTAACTATTATTATTAACCAAACCAACACTTGGTGATTAATATAAACATTGTCTTGGCACATGGTGAACACTAGAATTCACTTCAATAATTATTGTCAAGTTGAAATAAGTCAACTGAAAAAAAGTGTGGACCTAGATCTGATCGGTCTGAATTTTAGTAGCTCATTTTTGCTTTGATTATACAAATTTTCATTAATTTTTTTTAATGAGAATTCGATTCTCCATCTTATAATTTCCTCTCAAATTCTCTTTCCTAAACCTCTAATTTCATTTTATCTGTTTTTTTTATTTTCTGAAAGAAGATTTGATTAACCAAGAAATTAAAATATAATTCGTGTATATCTTGATTAGGATATTATTGAAAGAGGAAATGGGTAAAATAAATCAAAGACAATATTAATGTTAGTACTTGTTTTGGTAGAATTCTATTCTCATGCGTTTTATTTTTATATTTTTCATTTAATATATGATATCTATATTTTAATGACCGATTTATTTATACATAGGAGGTTTCATTTCAAGAGTAAAATGCTTTTGGCCGAAGAAAATAAAAAAAAATGATTCTTAACCAAAGGTTGCTACATAAAAATGAAAATACTTATATCGGGAAGATCTTAATAATTAAAATATATTCTAATCAATGCTCAAAACTCATGAGAATTTACATAATTACACAAAAATTTCTATTATATTTATTAATTCTTCCTATAGTTTGAAATAATTGCATTTATCTCATTTTTAATAATTTCATATCAAATTTTAAGTCAGATACACATGAATCACATTAGGTACACACTATATACATGTATCTTGTACGATTCACATGTATCTAGAACATCAAATACATGAGTGAGATATGAGAGTGACAAACGAGGTGGGAGGGAGGCGACAAAGGCGGGCAATATTTGTCTTATGTATCTTAGATACACGTGATTCATACTAGATACACAATATATATATATGAGATACCAGATACGCGAGCGAGATATGAGAGTGACGGGTGAGATGGAAGGGAGGCGACGGAGGTGATAGATATTTGTTTATGTATCGCAGATACATGTCAATCACACTATATACACACTATATACATATATCTAGTGTGATTTGCATGTATTTGAGATATCAAATACTCTGGCGAGATGGGATGAAGGTAAGGTAGATGTGCAAGATTTGTCCATGTATCATAGATACTTGCAAATTCACTTGGATATAATGTATCTAAGGTAAATGACACGTAATTTTAATCATATATATCTCGACATGTATCTGACCGTACTAAAATCTAGTAAATTTTTTATAAGTTACCCTAAAACTTGTCGACATAAGATCCACCTATATTGTATCTGATCATACACTGGTACCATGTAATAGTTTAGCTAGCACAATGAACCAAGAACATAATAAGCTCCACTACTCCCTACACTTTTTTTTAATTTTATTTTATGAATAAAAATCCTTTAGCAAGTTTACAAATCAATAAACTACATCAATAATATATAGATTTAGCTCGAATCAATCATTATTAGTTTAGTTAGTGTTGTTTTCTTTTTGGAATCTCATGATAATTCACAATCGTTATAACCTCTGTCTTTCAGATGATCGAGCATTTTATGTGCATTGGATAAACCTTTACTAATTGCCTGCAAACCACATAGGATATTTCGGTTCTAGAAGACTTATAATACTTGCTCTTATTGCTTTTAGAAGGCTCAGATAAACCGCACTAGATGTACTATATGCGATAGACTTGACTCATAAAACATTGAAGAAAAATCGATCCCAAACCATTTATGTGACTAACCACCCTCCAAACTAACTGATACATCTCAGATGACTAATTAGTGTTGTTTCATAAGATTAATCTTTTAGATAATTTATCAAAAAAAGTAAGTATAAAAGGATATGGTAGAGTACAAGAGAAATGACCCGGATAACAAAACTATTACTCACTACCGTTGATTTCATAGTAAGATCAACGGCTCTCCTTGACGATCCGTGTCACTCCATATCAAGCAATCACAATTCCCACCTAAACCACTATATAAACCAAACCCCCATCATACTCTCCTCACCCAACTTCCCAAATTCCTTTCAAAGCACTGTCAATTTCCCCTCTCTTCCTACAATGGCACCAAAAGCTGAGAAAAAGCCAGCCGAGAAGAAACCAGCAGCTGAAAAAACTCCCGTCGCCGAGAAATCTCCGGCAGAGAAGAAGCCAAAGGCCGGAAAGAAGCTACCAAAGGACACCAGTGCAGCTGCCGGAGACAAAAAGAAGAAGAGATCGAAGAAGTCGGTTGAAACCTACAAGATCTACATCTTCAAGGTGCTGAAGCAGGTACATCCAGATATCGGTATTTCTAGCAAAGCTATGGGTATAATGAACAGTTTCATCAACGATATCTTCGAGAAACTTGCACAGGAATCATCTCGTCTTGCTCGTTACAACAAAAAACCTACTATCACTTCTCGTGAAATTCAAACTGCTGTTCGTCTTGTTCTTCCTGGTGAATTAGCTAAACATGCCGTATCTGAAGGAACTAAGGCTGTTACCAAATTCACTAGCTCTTGAGTTTTAGGTTTTGTGTGCTACTGTTAATGTTTGAATTAGCGTTTGTGGATGTAAAATTAGTTCAATTAGCTTGCTTTTAGCTTATCCTTTTGTAACAATTGCTAATCATGAATGAAAATTTCCAGTTATCTACATCGATTTTGAGTTTTTTTTTGTTGATAAGTTGAAATTGGCGGTGTATTTTAGCGTGTTTGAAGGTATAAAGCGCCGGGTTAGGTGGTGGGTGAAGTTTTAAGTGCGTCATGTGCTGCAAAAGTCCAAAATCAGTACACTGTTTTTTCGTGCCTAAAGGTTGTGTAGATATTTCCTGTTGGCGTGGTGCCTACGATGCTAAAATGCGCCGTCGATATTTCCAATGATGTTGCTAATTAAATAAATACTCTACTAATTTTTTCATCCAATTGTTAGTGTTATTATTTGGAATAATAATTTTTAGGTTATGCCTAATCTAACATTATTTTCGTCTTGTGACAATACTCTACTTGCATTTTTGCTCAATTCACCTTCATTTATCTTTCCCCTTGTCAACAACTTGTTTAGATGATAGTAACAATAAGAAATGATACCATCTATTTAGATACTACATCGGTACCATAACTATAATATTTATGTAACAAACCATAACTATAATATTTATGTAACAAAAGAAAACGATACACATTAAAAGTAACAAGATACAATTTAATTAGATACGTTACGAAATGATACAATTTGATACAATTTAATTAGATACGTTACGAAATGATACAATTTAATATCATTTCGATACAATTTAATTAGATACGTTACGAAATGATACAATTTAATTAAATACGTTACGAAATGATAAGAATTACTCCCACTATAAAAACGTTAGATAAAAATGTATATGATTTGACTATCGGAAAAAAAAGGAAAGGGAGGGTGAACTAATAAGCTAAAGTACGCCTTTGTACCTTATGCTAAAATACGCTTTTTAATTTTGGGTGACATATTGTAATCCTCACCACACTCTTGAACTTTATCCTCAACCTCACACATCTCAACAACCATTTAAACAAAAAATCGAAACCAAACCAAATCGAAAATATTTCCCATGGCGTTGAGCTCAGCTTCTTCTTCGCTAACAAATCTAAGCTACATTTCTTTCCAATACAAAAACCCTAAGTTTTCTACTACCTTTTCCTCGGTTGATTCTTCAAAATGTACTACTCTCCGTATTACAGCTGATTCTGCTCCAAAAGCTCGATTTATTGGCCGCCGGAAAGAGTCATTATCCGTTAAGCAGCTTCAACGTCCGCTAAGTAAGCACTTTAACTCTAATTTCACATAGTATAATCTAGTTGATTGATATTTTTGAAGCAGCTACTGTTGATAATGTTTTTATTTCGCTATTTTGTTGAGTATTTTAGCTTGCCGGCTAGGTATAATCCAAGTTGATTGATTGTTTGAAGCAGTGTTTCGGTTGATTTAGTTAAGTATTTGAGTTTGCCGACGAGATATAATCTAAGTTGCTTGATTGTTTGAAGCAGTGACTGTTGATATTGTTTTTATTTCGCTAGTTTTTTTTTTCCGGTTGATTTAGTGAAGTATTTGAGCTTGCCGACAAGATATAATCCTAGTTGATTGATTGATTGGAGTAGTGACTGTTGATATTGTTTTTATTTGTTGAGTTTTACTATTTTTTTAAAATTATTTTTGGTTGATTTAGTTGAATATTTGAGCTTGATAGCTAGTGTATAATCCAAATTGATTGATTATTTGAATTTTGAAGCAGTGAGTGTTGATATTGTTTTTAAATCTGTGAGTTTTTCGATTTTTGATTACTTTTTGTTGATTTAGTCGAGTGTTTAAGCTTCCTGGTGAGATATAATCCAAGGTTTTTGATTTTTGAAGCACTGACTGGTGATAGTCGTTTTATTTGTTGAGTTTTACTATTTTTAATTATTTTTTAGGTTGATTTAGTTGAGTATTTGAGCTCGACGGCGAGGTATAATCTAGGTTGATTGATTATTTGATGCAGTGACTGTGATAGTGTTTTTATTTGTTGAGTGAGCTAGTAATTGGTTTTGGAGATGAGGGAAAAAACAAGTGTACTTAACTAACTTCACAAAGTGTTATCCATGTTGATTGATTATTTGAAGCAGTGAATGGTGGTAGTGTTATTATTTGTTGATTTTTTTTTTTGTTGATTTAGTGGAGTATATGAGCTTGCCGGCGAGCCAGTACTCGGTGTTGGATGCAGAGAGGATTGAACGAGTGGATGATAGTACGTTCAGGTGTTACGTGTATAGGTTCAAGTTCTTTGCATTTGAAGTATGTCCTGTTTTGTTGGTTAGAGTTGAGGAGCAGCCTGATGGATGTTGTATCAAGTTGTTGTCTTGCAAGGTAGTATATTGCTTTTTCTTATTACTTATTACTGCTGATTTTCCAGCTGTTTGACATTTCTAGTAATTTATAGTTATATCTAATCATGTTGTTGTTTCTATTTATTTGATTCTCAGCTTGAGGGATCTCCTATTGTGGTCGCTCAAAATGATAAATTTGACGGTATGTAGTCTTTTTAAGTGCCGTTTCTATCATTTTGAATATTTGTGCACAATTCTCTCTAAAAATGGTACGTTGAATTCAAAGCTTTTATTTTTATGCACTGGTTCAGTCATGCTGCAATTGGATCTATTTGTGTAGTATTGGCCCATAAAGGTGAAAAAATGTGTTTAAAACCAGATTACCTTTTCTGGATGCAACTTGATGCTGGACTCACTTTGATTTGGATATTTCTGTATTTCTTTCTGCGAGCAAATTCTTCTTAGTGGCTGTTGTATTTTCGCATTTGGTTATAAATTGTTTGGGAGTCAAAAGTGGGAGCACATTTTACAAAGAAATAAAATGTTGGTGAAGAGATGCCCATAGCAAGATTTTCGTAGTCATGTTAGCTATTCATCAATGTCTACTTAAATCCAATCAATCTCTTTTTTTTCCTGACATGGCATTTGTAAAACAATAGAGAAAAAATTAGAGTACGTGCTTTCTCTTGTAATATAATAATATATCCATGGAAAAGGCACTAGAGGTCCATGATCTCTTGAGAATTACTATGTAATCTTACTCTTGCTGCTTGTGAAAAGAGAAAAAAGTCCTGTTGAGAGGATGAATGCTTCAGTGCTGTCTGTCAGTTTGATGCACCATTAACTACCTTTCTTCCGGTAATACCTGAAAAAAAAGTTGCATTTGTCATCCTCCTCAAAAGTTGGCAATTTACAGCATAAGGTCGATTACCGAATAATTGCTTCTGCATTGACTTGGGGAGTAAAACTTGATGTCCCCGTAAGTTCAAGTCAAGTTCGGTGAAAACACGGCTTTAGCATGTTGCATGTACTTCCACTAGTTATATTATAATTTGTGTTGATAAGCTGTCAGTAAGAGGTTTCTGTTGTGAACATTGTAACGATAAATAGATAATTGACGTAATCATGTAACATAATTGAAGTCAGCATCTGATTGTTTTTTAGTTTAATGGTTTTGATGGTGTACCTTGAGGTAAACTGGTCTCTTCTTTGTTTGGTGAAGAACTTGGTGTGACAAGTTGTCATCTGCAATAAAAATTGCTCAGTTTGTGTGTGTCAATTCTGAATTTTATTACATAATTCTTTTCAGGAGTACTTTGACACTGATTTAGTATGGGCATGCAGCTTCTATGGTGAACAAAATATCTTATGATAGCAAGCAAAGAGAGTCACCTTTGCAGCAGCTCACTTCAGATGCTGTTATTGAGGTACTATCTGAGTTTGTCCGTATTGCAATGAAAGTGAAAACATCACAATATTGGTTAGTTTGCATCGGTTTTGATTGACTATTTATGCAGGTTAACATTGAAATTCCCTTTGCATTTCGAGCAATTCCAGTGCAGGCAATTGAGTCAACTGGTTCTCAGGTCCTAGATCAGATACTAAGGATCATGCTCCCTCGGTTTATGGCACAGGTTTGTTCATTGTCCGCTTAATTTGTTCTTGACAGTTTGCTTTCTGTTAAAAAGATTCTTGTACTGTAATCCTTTAAACTATTGTTTCTTGTCATTTCCCTGCTCCATCTCTCTAAATGCTAGAGTCCCTTCCATCTCCAATAAAGACTAACAGCTGGTTTAATCTTCTTGTTGTCCTTGTCACTTTTATAGTTGACACTAGTATCTCTTCATTTTTCACTATGTTCTATTGTTTTTTCCTTTTCTTTATCACCATCTTCCACACATTTTCATCTTTTCTCGCCCAAAGAAAATTGTATATCTTTTACTATTATCACATGTCATTATTAAAACATTACAAAAAGTAACAGACACAAACAAATTTGATTATCTGGTTGTGCTAACTCTATATGATGAGGCTGCATTAGGAGGCATGTAGCTGCTACTCCCTGAAAGTACCAAGGTAAAGTACTGAATCAATATGTCTTTCTAATTGATGGACAGCAACCATCTGATTGGATTCACCAAAAGTTGATATTTTAATGTGGAAATTCTTCATCCTTTGTTGGACTGAGGAGTTGTTGATATGTTTAATATATTTTGTCCTCCATTATTATTTTAAAGCACCTATTCGACTTATACATGTCTTCTTTGTATCTTTGTAGTGGGTATATTTCTGTGCTTCCTAATGCAGTATATGTGAGATTGTTTTCTTTAGTCTCTTAGTAGGTCCTTGAAAAATTCCTTTTCCATCAAGAAAGTTTTGCCTAATAAGAAAATTAGGAAAATAGAGAGAAGTGTTGAAGACAAAGGAAAGAGAAAAGCAAAGGGGACAGGAAATAGTGCCAAGATTGATAAGGGATGGATAGCCTAGTGGAAAGGGGCGTCTTGCTCCACTGCAACTATGAAGATGAGGATTCGATTCACCAAGAGGGTATTGTGGGAGACGCGACTGTGTGACTTCTAGGTAAAGGGGTTTGGTTGTGAGATTTACCATACGAAAAAATGACGTCCTTGGTTTCTGTTTCTGTCTAGTGTTTAACCCATTGAATAGAGTTCTAGCATAAATTTTATGGCGTTGGAGGGGGGAAATGCCAATAAATAGAACCATAACAGAATATTGTTCTCTAAGATGAACCAAACAATATGTTGTGAGTGCACAAAATTTTAATTAAAAACAGAAGATAAGCTTGTTCAACATCCGATTTTGAAGTTAATTTGTCAACCAAAAGGTAACCCTGATCAATCAAAACTGAGTGGATAAGTAAGTACTAGAAAATCTAATCCAGTGTAAGCCTTAACTGTGACGGAGTTCTGAGTTTTTGTGTATTGCCTCTCTTTCACATAATTTACCATGCTGTTTGTATTTGTGAATATTGTGGGTGTGATTATACATTACATTAGCTGAACTCTACAATTACTTCCAATTTTGAGGTTAAGCTATAAAGTTAGACCTTTCCTGTTTTTAGAAATCGTGATTCTTAGCCTGCGTGAGAATTTACATCACTGTTTCAAGTAGTAGTCTCTCTTTAAGATGGCTTCCACTCTTTTGTATTGAAAATCTCGCCTTTTAATGCACTGGGTTTCTTGCATCCAGCTAGTGAAGGACTATCAAGCTTGGGCTTCAGGTGATACTTCGAGGCAGCCTCTAGGAACTGGTCAGATTTGAGACAGCAAGAGTCATCATCCTATGCAAGTCGAAATTGGTTGCTTCTGTAAGTTATAATTGTAAGAGAACAGGAAGTTCTTTAGTGGAAACAAATATTCTCCGCCAGTTTCTAGCAGAGAATTTGATTTTCTCAACTCTATGCTCGGTTAGTGGATAAATTGCAGCTCACTCCAGGCAAGTGTTCCGGCCAAGCGCCAATCTCGATGGATAATTTGTATGTATTGATTTTTGTTGCCAAATGACATCTTTAAGCCCTGGCGCCTGGACAAATTATTTTCTTGATATATTTGGTGTAAAGACAGTCTGACTGCTGTTTATGTAGGAGTTATTACAGTCAAATTATCTGGACATGTCTTCTCCTCTTTTGGTAGCATTGACATTTTCTTTATTTATAACAGTGGTGTTCAGACTAGATTACGCGCACTTCGACTATTTCATCGGGTATGTGCTAGCTTTGGCTGACAATCATTCCGAGTTCCTATGCTGTCCTTTCTAAGATTGTGTTATCAATATCCAGAGCATGTTTTGTTTTATAGATCTTTATAACTTCCATCTTTTTAGTTTTGGAAGACTTCATCATTAGCCTGGAACAAGAGAAAGAAAATTTTCTAAAATGCGTTTTGTATTAAGTTATACGGGGCAAGGTGGAAGTGACCCGTGGCGGATATGACGAGGAAAACAAGGGTTGGGTTGAGATAGTTCGGATTGATTATAACATGAGTTAGGAAGAGTTAGAAGTAGGCCGAAGAAGAATTGAAGGGAGGTGATTAAACATGGCATGATACCACTTCAGTTAATTAAGAGCATGACCCGAGAAGAAGAGGTGAAGGTTGAGGATTAATTAGGAGGTTAGTAGATAGTTGAGTGTTGTCGTACTTTATGGAAGAGGCGCGGGGATAACTTCCTTTACCTTCTTATTATTAGTAGTAGTATTTAATAATCAAGTTTTTTTCCTTGTTTTGTGTATTACTTTTTGTTATTTCATTTGCGTTGTATCTTTTGCTCATTGAACCTTTATTCACTAAACACTCTCTTTCTAGTTTTTTCCTCTTTATACTTAGAGTAGCTTATGGTGTAAGTTCATCTTTAGAGGCTACTTTATGAGATGTGACTTTTGATTAGTTAATGTTAATATTAATCTTGTTCAACTAATAGTAGGTAATCCACTTTTTTTTCTTTGAAATATTTTAGGGACACGTAATGGTGAAGATTACTCCTACAAATGACAAAATTTTAGGCACTAAACATGATTTCATCTGTATGTTCCTTTAATCTGTAGTTGAGTCAATTTACACAAATCAAATAATCGTTAAATCAAATCTGAACCAGACCGATAAACTTCCCTTGTTGAAAGTTAAATTCAAATTTGATTATCATTAGACTTGAACATATATAATAAACTTAAACTTAACAAATACTTACGTAAGTAGTGTTAATATTTTCAAAACTTTTGAATAATAACTGGTCAATTCAAAGGGAAAAAAACTAGTTAAGTAGTTATTGACCACGTTGACTTGGACCATTATTTAAATTAATCACAAGAAAATAGGTATGATCTTCACCTATTTAAGTAATACGTGTACATTTAGACTAGTCCACTTATTGGGATTGAAAATTCGATATTATTTTAATTTGAATTTGAATTTTTCGTATTTGTTTGCACTTGATAAAGATATAAATCTTAATAGTTTACCTTTCAATAATTAAAATTATTTATTTTTAGATTTAAATTTTTATTATTGATATCTCAATCATTAATTATATTATTTTCAATTTTTTTTTACAAGCATGTGATGAATATGAATGATTTATAACTATATCAAAATCCTAATATCATTAAGGCCGTGTATTTTCAAGAGTTTATGCAAGGATGATATTTAACCACTATTTCATCATTTATAATTACTATCACTTACAACCATCATGATCTTCAACTATAATTACAATCACGGTTAATTACAAAGAGTTGTCATCATCACTATTAGTCACCATTTGCACTTATCATATCATCAATCATTGGTACCGCAATAAATCATTAATTACTACCATATATCGCTGACCATTATTCAACCATTGCTACATAGTATTAGTTATTACTATCATTTACCACAATTATTAATCACAGTCATCACCAATTACCACTATTAATTCTATTATCAACCACCATCATTATTACCTACTAGGCTACTACACACCGCCACCACCTCCGATCGACATTAGTCAAGATTACAAATTTCACTTTTTACAAAATTCATCAATATTTTTGGGAAACATAATTATTTTTTTCCAATTCTAATAAGCTAATGAACAAGAGAATAAATAAAAGAGAAAATGCTAAGTTTAAATTTGCCATTTCTCATAAATTCATCAAAAGATGAAGGCAGCAAAATAATTCTCTTAGATTGGAAATATAAAACAATTAGATTGGGTAAACATTTCATTGACATCTACAATATATAGCATATGATTTAGATCAAATTTATCTGAATTCTTGAAAACATTACAAACTTCTTCATATCTAAATATAAAAGTATGATAAATACATACAACAAGTTGTTGAATTCTATAACATCTTATAACACCAAAAATAGTAGATTTCAGGTTCAACTCTTGAAAATGAAAAAAAATCCTAGCAAAAAGCAATTCTTTCCCCTTTTGATATGAGGATGCAACTCTGAACCAGTCAAGATCTCAAAACAGATATCGAACACTAATGAATTCTTCCATCTAGGCCAATGAATTTTTGTATAAAAGTTAGTAGTATATATCTTTTACCATTTACACAAGACATCTTCTTCTTTTATTGGTAGAAGAATTGACATCAACAAACCTGAAAAATGACTCAATTTCCTCTTGCTCATCAAAAAACTTGAATTCATCAATTAATTTCCTCTTGCATGAAGAACAAGAAGACACCCTTTTTGGCTTCTTAGGTGCTGGTGGACAACTAAGAATTTTTGGGATCAAATATTGAGAAGATTTTGGAGTTTGACAATTAATATATTCATCATTAGAAGAAGTAATTACTTTGATATTTGGTAATTTCATCTCTAATAAATCTTGATCTATAGACATTTTTTTTTTGTTGTGTGTGGAATAATGTTTCTATGGGAGGTATGTTTATGAAGTTAGATGTGAATATATAATATATTTACATATATAAGTGGAAAAAGAGAGAGGAGTGCAATGGAAGGTAATTGAGTAAGAATAAAGAAAGAAACAAAAGAGGCTTTTGATATTTCTTCATTCTTACACAAACATATGAAAGCATGAGTTCTACCTACCTTTTCTTCTATGTCCTTTTCATGGAGTGGAGTCAGAATTTAAACTTTATGAGTTCTGAATTTTAGAATGACGATACAACTTCAAATAATATTTAACTAGAACCAAAATATTCATGTTTGTCACGTTTGTATTAAAATATATTATTTAGATCATATACGATGAGATGTGTCTTTTTCTCGAACTCTGCTTGAACACGTGATACTTTGTGTCTCAAGTTGCCCCTTATTCACGTTTTAAGGCAAAAAAGTGGTATAACTATATACCGACTTTGTGTACCTTTAAAACCGTCACATTACTCTTTTTTCACCTTTTCAGCTCACCATATTCTCTTTGGTATGTTTACTGAAATTTATGCAATTTTTATATACTTTTTATATTGCTAATTAAAAAAAGAAAGAAAAGGGAATTAGATTATTAGTGCTGTTATATTAAAAAAATGATTCTGAAATGTTTATGCTATAATATATAGTAGGAGTTAAATTCAAAACTTCTTTTAAGCATTTGAGATACCAATATTATTGTTACAATTAGTATATTGTAGCTAATTAGTGTATTCAAAGAGGTTCAAAGTTTAGAAAATTATATTGTACAAATAATATATTTTATTATTATTGTTTTATCTTTTTAACGGAGGGAGAATCTAAAATTAATTCAACATGACTATCTCATTACTTAATAATATTTAATATTAGTCTTTTGAGCAATTTAAAAGAACTTTTCACGTGTTTGACCAGTGAAAAAGAACTATTTGTGCACATGAAAGAACGGATCAATCATATAAGTTAACGATAATGCCACACTTTAAATATACGTTTTACTTCAATCATTAATAGTTATATATAAAATAAATAAATAACAAAATACATTTTACCAACAATAACATTTCTTCTCAATCATATTTGTATTTCACTTTTTTTGTTTTCATAATATGCACATGATTAAAATTATATCATCAATTGCTATAACAAGATTGATAACCATTTTTTAAATAAATATCATCAAGTCATTTAATCATTGGTAACCAAATATTCATATCATTTTGTGAGATAATTAACATCACCGTCACATTTTTCAGACTTTAGTAACTTATTTATTTTTCCAGTTAACCTAAACTCAATAACTCAATCGCATACATCGATTTGATACAACAATTAAATTTCTCTTACTTATTTTATTCTAACTATAAGTGATTTTTTCTTTTAAAAAAACATTATCTAACCTTGAAAAATGAAACTTTTCAATTTTCACCATTTTCCCCCCTCTTTTTATTATGCATTTATCCAATTTTCCTTTATTTGATTTATCAATTACCAAAAGGTATAAAAAAAAGTCACTTCTTTTTATTATTTGGAATGAAGTGTGTCTTGCCTCTGTATCAATTTACGTGTAACCATTCGAATTTTGAGATTCGAACAAGTCGATAAGTTTTTTATATATCTTTTAAACATTTTGAACTGTCAAATAGTCTGACTTATAACATTACTTTTTGGGTAGTTTTCATGTATGTAAGTTTTATTTCAAATTTTATTTAAAGATTCCATGCCTGAATTTAGGTCAAAATTAAACTGTTTGACTTTTGAAATTTTGAAATTCGAACTGTGCCACCTAAATTGAGATAGAGAATAAGTGTGATATATTACTAATTTATCATTAGGTCTTTATGATTTTTTATTTTTCTTTGAAGATTGAGAATATTGTGGAATTGTTTGTTAAATCAATTGATACAGAGTATAAAGTTGGGATATTTATAAATGAAAATAACTTTTGCCCATAAGTAACTCATTGGTACATTTGGATTCTTTGGGTTCGTTCTGCTATGTTGCTCGGACTCTTCAGAAAAGCTGCCGAATCTGTATCAATTGTTGTCATTTTGAAGAGTCTGAGCAACATATATTACATTATGACGTACATGAATTGGTTTATGGATATTATCTGATGTTTGATCCTTCAGAATTGCTTTGACAATGGTGCAATTCATTGGCTTGGTGAAGGATCCTCTGTTCACTTTGATGCTAAATCGGAGGAAGTTATTGGGTTTAGGATCTTTTTTCCCTTCGTATGTGAATAAATAAAAGTCTTATTAGGACCAGTCCACTTTAGCCCATAAGCCTAATATTATGTGACATATATAAGACTTATTTAGGTCTTATTTTCAGAAACACAAGAGAGAAAAATCAAGAGAAATCCGTTTTAGAGATTGAGAGAAAGAGAGAAAAATCCCGTTTTGCTTCAGGAAATTTTCTGCTCAAACAGTCCGCTTCAGGCAGAGTTTTCCGCTTCGTTAACCGTTGGATCGTGCTCAAATTTGAACTAGGAGTTTTCAGAATCTGGTTCTTACAATTCAACGGTGCAGATCGGATTTGAAGGTCTGTAGCTTCTGATTTTGGGGAGTGAACAGTAGCTCATTTTTGGGTGAAATCTCTCCTTTAATTCTCTAGTTTTGGTGCAATCTTGTTTTGTTGTTGCTCGTTGTTTGGAGCTTGTTTTGTGGCCAATTTTGGAGAATAATTTTGTAACTCTTGGTGTTTATAGTGGAGCTTTTGGTCCTGTATTTTTTTACTCTTCACATCGAAGGGTTTTCCACGTAAATCGTTGTGTCTTGTGTGATTGACTTATTCTTATCTTGTTGTTTTTGTTTGGTTGATATACTTACTGTCCATTATTCGTATTGCTTGATTTGGTTTGTCTTCTCTTGGTTCAAATTGAAAGGGAAAGTTAGACTTGGTTATTATTTCGCTGTTATCCTGTCGGACATTCTTGTTAGTGCCTTGCCTTTCCCAACAGAAGTTGCTATGAAAGATATGCCTCGAGAAGATTAGGTATTTTTGTGAATCGTGTGGACATTTACATTTTGTTCAAGTTCAGAGCAAATAATGTGGTTGAGTTAGATAAAAATACATCGAAATGATTAGTAAAGTATCGTGTTCATCTTGCTCGATTAATTTCTAATTTTCCTGAGATGGCTAAGCAAGCATCGTATGGGGTACAATATGTGTTCTCCATTTTGTCTGTGATTCGTGAAGAGAAGGAAGATAGTTCAGTCTTGTTAGTTGGAGTATTGAACTGACATATAGTAAACAAAATAAGACGTCTAGATATGCATACATAAAATTAAAGTGCAATATTTATTCATGTATTATTTCGTTTAAAAATCATGACATGTAATTTGAGACGGTGGAGATTGAAAGCCATGTTGCTGAACAACTCATTTGATGCCTTTTGAAAGTTGTATATAAATCTTATCTAAAATGGTATACCAAAGTCACTATAAAAAAATCTTAGTCCATTTTTTATTTTAAAAAAAATATAACAGTCCAGTTTGTCTCCAGCCATGGCTTGATACTCTTTTTTGTTGGCTCCCACATCTTGGGCAACATCATTCATATTTTAAAATCATAAAGTCATTCCGTCATTAATTAAAAATTTCGAATTTAAATTATGAAATAAATAGAAATTCAATAGAAGAAAAGGGAGGGACAAGAAGGGGTTGTTATCGTTGACGATGATGATGTTTGGAGCTCAAACTATATAATTTTCGATAGGGAGCGATTCTTCTTTAATAGATTTTAACCGTAAATTCGAACTAATCAGACTAATAAGTTTTACTGTTCAGATATCAAAGAAAAGGTGTCCATAATTTATTTTTATTTTTCAATTAATTTCTCACGAAGAGTCATATATCTATATTTGAAATCCGACTAATCATAATTCTTTTAATGAAGATAATCAAATATCACCTTCATCGTATGAAATCCTAATTTTTCTGCAGAGTGGGATTGCAAATTATGTGGTCCAACAACTATATTTGAATACGTCCTGTTTCTTTCTACTTTTTATGTTTTCACTTTAAAAATATTTTTATAATAACATTTGAATCACAAATTATGAGTTCGACAGAATAAAATAACTTTGATCCAAGCCTTATATTTATATTAAGAAACTCTGTATATATATAAACTATTTATTCCTAACCTAATTATTATTCAAATTTAAAATTCATAATTCATAATTCATAAGTCTGTCTGTCGTATTCCATACATTTCAATGAATTAATTTAAATAAACATAATTCTATTTTTTTTTTTAAAAAAGAATAAGAATAAAATAGTGGGAAACTTTGCAATCGTCAATTTTGAAATTAGAAGGGGCCACACCTCATTATTAAACATTACATTTGATATCATCAATCATGGGCTTCAAGTGTAATGTTTATAATAATAATAAGGTATGGCAAATTAACTTGGAGAAAATGACCATAATTGATAATATTAAATAAGATAATACTATTGTAAATAAACAATTGTGTTTTAGAAAAGAGGTCACGGGTTAGAATTTTCTCGAGTACGGAGTCACCTTTATTAAGAGCATTTTATCCTTCAATATGGAATTCTCTGGCGTGAATTTAAATTTAATCGGACTCCAATATAAATATCGAACATCAGATGATAAATTAAAAAAAGAAGAAATGAACTTATATAAAATTTATTGAGAAATTATATAGTTGATCTCATAATTAATTTGAGATTGAAGTACACTTAATTAATTGCTTGGTCTTATTATTTATTTAAACTTAGAAGAATACGACATAAAACGTATTTAGTTTTGTGGAGGGGGTTAATGCAAGTGTCAATTAATTGTGTTCAATGATTAATTGTTTTATGTCAATAAATGCCTTAATGTTATATGGTACAAGAATAATAATAATAATATATCAAAAAAAATTCCACATAATATATACGCAATTTTATATATTTCCAAACATGAGATCAATTAAATTATATAATATAACAAGATCCAAGTTACTATATCTTTTAATTTCTTATCATATACTTAGCGTTAACAAAAGTAGTTCATATTTTCCCTGAAATTAAACATTGTTGCCACATTAAAATGTCCAAAAAAATAATCATAATGTCCGAAGCTCAAATTACAACGAAAATACAAAAATAATAATTAACATACACACAAATTAATTTGAACATTACTATCACAACGTACAATACTTCAAGTAAATCTTTATTTGTTTTGTCCTTAATTACAAGTATTGAATCCGAACAAAAATAATAATTAACATACACACAAATTAATTTGAACATTACTATCACAACGTACAATACTTCAAGTAAATCTTTATTTGTTTTGTCCTTAATTACAAGTATTGAATCCGAACAAAAATAATAATTAACATACACACAAATTAATTTGAACATTACTATCACAACGTACAATACTTCAAGTAAATCTTTATTTGTTTTGTCCTTAATTACAAGTATTGAATCCGAACAAAAATAATAATTAACATACACACAAATTAATTTGAACATTACTATCACAACGTACAATACTTCAAGTAAATCTTTATTTGTTTTGTCCTTAATTACAAGTATTGAATCCGAACAAAAATAATAATTAACATACACACAAATTAATTTGAACATTACTATCACAACGTACAATACTTCAAGTAAATCTTTATTTGTTTTGTCCTTAATTACAAGTATTGAATCCGAACAAAAATAATAATTAACATACACACAAATTAATTTGAACATTACTATCACAACGTACAATACTTCAAGTAAATCTTTATTTGTTTTGTCCTTAATTA
>JAJONR010012093.1:0-16327 GCA_029582245.1 Solanum etuberosum | reverse complement strand
TAGACTTTGAGGATTTCTAAGCTTAATTTTGAGGATTTGAAAGTGGGTCTTTGAATTTAACCCTTGGAAAACATTGTAAAGGCTTGGAGACTCTTACCCAGCCGATGGCCAATCGAGTTGGTAATTGTTTTTACCTTTTTATGATGTTTAGCTAAAACCCAAATTCTTGGGGTGTGATCATGTGATTATGGGCTTAATTAGCTTATGGGTATTGTTATTTACTGATTTTAATGCTTAATTTAAGTACGTTTAATTGATAGATGTGTTTTAATCTATGAATTTTAGTTGCAAATACAATTCTAGTATAGAGTTCTGGGCTTGCTTGAGAGAGAAGTTTTAGAACCAAAGATTTCGATTAATGATTGTGTAGTTCACTACAAAAAAATATGGTTTAGCGATGGATTTTAGCTACAAAGATATTTCCATCACTAAATAGCGACAAATTAGCAACCAAATTTTAATTATGTCGCTAAAAAGATAAAAAAATAATTGACATCAAATTTAGCTACGGATTAACGATGGAAATATAAATCCATCACTAAATTGTGGCACTAAATTTTCGCGTTCTCATGTTAGCTACAAAATTAGCGACAAAAATCATGCGTCAAAACTTATTAAATGTTAGCTATGGAAGTAGTGACGGAATATCTGTCGCTAGTGTATTTCATTAATTAAAATATTTTAATATTAGTTTCTAGAAAAATAAATGTTAGGGCACGGTGAACTTCATTTTCTCGCTACTCTCGTTCTCATCATAAAAGCCTGAAATCATAAACACCTCCGGTGTCTTTTTCGTTGCCACCTCTCCGACAGGTCGCTCCTCTCCAATGCGTGACCATCTCTAGCTGCTCATCCCTTAGTTTATAGGGATTTAGAAGTCTTTATTTTCATCTCAGGTAATGTGTATTTCTTTGCATTCGATTAGTTATTCTTTTATTCGAGTTTAATTTTGATGAGAGGTCTACTTCTCATCATCTTTTTTATTTCTAATATCAGAGTTTCGGTAATGTTCTCGAAGAATCTTCACTGTTCTTACTTTTTATAGTTGGAATTTGGGTAAGAACTCTATAGCTTAATCTTCAATCCGAGCAAAAAAGGTGGGTAAATACGATTCTGTTTTTTCATTTAAGCAATTTATCTATTTATGGACATTACATGGTCGATGAAATGCTTCAGCTAACTCAGGTTTTCATTATTTCCATCTATTTGGCATTTTTTTTGTTCAATTAAAGTTAAATATGAAACACCCAAAGACCTTTTCAAAGGATTTAAAGAAAATCAGATCCCCAAATTTTGAAATTTGAACCTATTCTTAGTGATTCTTATGGTAGTTTTCTTCGAGTTAGTGATTTTAATGGTAATTACTCACTGAGTTTCCTTCGAGTTGAAAAAGATTGACTCACTGTTGCTATTATCCATGTCCTTCTTCCGAGTTGAAATGATCAACTCAGATAGGCTAATCTATCAATTCACATCTTCCTAGAAGAACTACAGCCTATTTGAACTTCATCCTTCATCAAGTTGTTATTCTCTGTCTATCTAATCCTCTCATTGTACTAAACTAAGGGCAAGTTTTTAGCTTAAAAAGTGTATATTTTGTTCCACACTTTCAAGGAAAGTATGAATTACTATATTCTTGTATGTGATGTTTCTCTGAAGAGTACACTTTAAATAATGAATATAAAGCGACAATCTATCTTGAAAATATTCTGCATATGCTTCATTTTATGCATATAGTTTTAATTGGGTTACTGACTTACTGTTATCTCTATAGTTTACGAAGTGGAGATCTGCTCTTTCAGGTTTTATAATGTTCATAATAGAGTACGCATATTGAACTATTTTAGATCATTTGAACGCTAATTTGATAAGTTGACGAGTTGAAATATGTTGACACATGCTGCTGCACCTTTGACTTTGGGAAGGAAGTTTGATCGTCCAAGGTTGAACAACAGGAGCTTGTAGCTATTGATGAACTGGGAACAAACACCTACTGTGAATGAACACTGCACCACCCGACCTTTCTTTTGAAATTTTAGTAAGATGCTAAACACCAAATTCTCTTAGATTTTTTTATTTGCTGTGAAAAGAACAATCTAAACAAAGAATTAGGGAGTTTTAATTAGTTTCTCGAACTAGAAATCAATTGATGGGTGAATACCATATTCTGTATTGTTGTAATTCAAATTTTAAAGGGTTATATTATTATATAAGCTATATTGAGGGTGGACAACTTGTAGCCTTAACAAAAATATTTTTGAACCTATTAGCTAATGCAGATGGTTGGTCTATACATTAAAATGATGAGCAAAATTAGCTAATGCAGATTGCTGATGTGAAAAAGATGCGTTAACTTTACATATTTTCTTTAAGCTTTTGGACTTTCTTGCATTTCTTAAGTAAGCTTATTGAATTATTATTTATTCGTTAGATGGAACAAATAAGGACCGCGTTTGTTGTTTCTGATCATTTACTTATTATTTTACATGTTTCATATATTTTGGGAACTTCGCATCTCTACTATGTATAGTGAGATATAAATTACAATATGTCAGCCACATTTTCCTACTCTTTAACTATATGAAATAAGCATGGCAGAAGCATCTTTATTTTTAAGATTCATTTTGACATGATCTAGATTTCTTGTTTTGTTAACCACTAAGGCTGGTCAATTACTTTATTTATCATTGTTACTCCAAACGACTACTCTGTTATTTATGTTGTTCTTTGTGATTTTCCCCCACTATGGTGCAGGTTGGATAGGTTGTGGTTTGGACATCCTGACATTCTGTGGGGTTCTTTGGCAAGACCACTTACTGTTTGACTTCTCAGTCATGTTTTTGAGGTAAATATTTCATTTTTAAAGTGATAATATTCAGGTGGCCTTGCCCGATGACAAGAAAATAGTAACTAAAAGTAAAGAAATAACTAATAGGATAAATTGTTCTGTGTGAAAGCCTATGAAGTACTTTTACATTATTTTTTGTGTATGATCACTCTGAGATGTGAATGTGGCATTCCTGAAGTTTTAATACATGTGTCTTGATAATTCAAAGTTAAAAGTCGGTTTGATCGTTCTCCTGTTATTATAAAGGTCAACCTGGTGCACGAAGTATGTTGGTGTTCATTGTGTTTCGAATGTGATGAATAATTTTCATGTTCATTTTTCTTTCAGTAGTATCATGGATCACTTTCAGCACATCATATCCAACGTAAAAAAATTTAAAATACCAAATGTGTAAGGCATGTTGCTGAAAATTATCATTGATTTGCTATGGATTTATCTTTTCTAGAGCTTACTGGTGCTAAATGAGAAAGCTGATGTTCTTTGATGTTCATAGCAAACCTGTTTGCACTTCCTTGAACTCTTCTTTACTATTCCTTGCACTTAGCTTTGCCATGAAAAAATCAAGTGTCCTTGTTTACAATTCTTTTGATTTACCTATTTTATTTTACCAAGAAACTCAAAGAAGAATTTTGAGAACTTCTATTACCTTATAGATCACATGCATATCTAGTTGTTGGATAAAATAAATGTACAATTTCTTTTAAGTTCTCACTTACTTTTATTTACAGGATAAATAGTTCAATAGTTGTTCTGCTCAAGAATTGTTAGAGCAACAGTCATCATAGCAACAATTATAGTAGGATGAGATAGATGTTGCAACTTGGATGTATTACGAGATCGTGGAAGAAGTGATGGAGAGAAGAGTTTATGATCTTGAGTTTCAAGAGAAACTGGATTATGACTAGGATCCTACTTTTGATCTCGATGAACATCTCTCGAACACCACATTAGTTAGCTTTGTCCTTTAGACTCTATTTAATTAGTTGAAGAATTGTTAGTGCTTTAAGATTTATCTATTTTTAGATCTACTTGTTAATCTTTACTATTATTTCTAAAAAAATTAGGTTCTTTTCGTGCTTATTCAATATTAGTATTACTTTTCATTTATATGTTTTACTTGGATTTTGAAATTATTTCGTAGCTAAACATAAAATTAAAAATAATATTTTACAAATAGCGACGGAATAGCTACAAATTTTTCGTAGCCAAAATTTCTCGACGACGAAATCAATAATGTAACTAGCGACAAATATTTTATGTATTAGCTACGGAAACAATTCGTAGCTAATAGTAGCGATGAAAATTACGTCGCTGATCCGTAGCTAAACGTCGCAACGGATTTTAAATATTCGTCGCTAAAGGCTTAGCTACGAGCATTTTACCGACGGATGATATTGCGTCGCTAACCAGTTATAGCGATGGATTATGTTGTTTAGCGACAGATTTTGTCCGTCGCTAAAACCAGAATTTTTTGTAGTGTTATTGGGTTGATATGGGTTTAGCTTGAAAGAGTAAATTCTAAATCTGATTCTACCATCTAGCTCGAGAGAGTGGATGAATTAAGGTGTGGGCTGTTCTTATTTGCTAAGCTTGTTGATGTTCGAAAGAAATCACCTGAATCGTAATAGTTGTTCGAGAGAAAACTATTGCATCTATAGTCTTGCCTACCCACTGATATTTAGTTATTTATTAGTAATTTCAATTACCCATACAGTGAAATTTGCCTATAATCGATCACATCTCGAGAATTCCTCTCTATATTGCTACTTTCCTCGTAATTGATTGTGTTGTAGCTGTTAATTCAAAACCCCCCATCTGACATTCGTTGTCACCCCCTTTAGACTTGTTTACATGTTTTCGATAAATTTTATTCCTATAATCGATTAGACCACTTTATAACTTCATAATTGAATTTAGACACGTACCACTCCCTGTGGGTTCAACCCCAACTCTTCGTTGGATTTTATACTGAATAACGATCGTTTGCACCTAGAATCGGATGAGGTGCACTTGAAACGTTAATCACTTATCTTCTATTAGAAAATACTAACCACCCACGTTTCTTTCTGTTTCTTTTAAAATTGAAAATACTCTTTAGATTTCATTATTTAAAAGCAATTGCCACAATTTGATTTTTCAAAAATAAAATTTCAAATAATAGAAACTATTGAAATTTGAATTTGATTTTTTTTTTGTTTTTGTAAAAGTTAAAAATAAACAATTACACTTTAAGATATTTAAATATTTTAAGATTAAATTGAATTTTGTTTTTAATGCTAAACTTTCTTCCTTTACTTACACATAGATAAAATTTAAATTAATTTTTATATCTAATGCAATCAATACTATTTTTTTGTGGCGATCACACGTGACAATTTTTACTTCTCATACTATATATATAGCTAGAAAGATATTGATTAATACATTTTTTTTCATAATCGTGAAATTTTAAAATTATTATTACTCTCTATTTTATTGCTTAGACTTCTTCCATTTGTCTAAGTTTGTTAACAATAATGTTAGTATTTAATTATTTGCTCTATTTATGGCTTCTTTTTTTTAATCAAACAAAAATATGACCCCAACATATCTTCTTTTTCATAATAAGTGTTGCTATTTCTTTGCTTACACAAACCACCGCAAAAATGTTTCTATTATTTTTACCACAAGAGAATTTCAATGACTGCTTTTTACGTGGAAAAATATTTTTCATAAAAAATATTTTAAATGGAAAAACATTTTTCATAAAAAATATTTTAAATGGAAAAACATTTTTCATAAGAATTCTAATAGCAATCCTCGCAATTTAGATTTTATTTATAATTAAAAAGATATAACAAAAAGGAAAATCAAGACTTTCAAGGTTCGAGTTTTACCTGTATAGTGAAGAATTCTTCAATCTGGGATGGTCATAGATGTACTTCACCTCTAAAAAATCATAATTATAATTTTATTACGTGGATACAAATACTACATATACATAATAAAAAAAGAAGGATGAATCAATTCAAAATGCATTTCAAATTCATTTTGTAATGACACAAATATAAAACTGAGAACAAATATACGATCTTCAATCTTCTTTCTTTTTTGGAAAAACATAATCATTATTTTAATTTTTTGGTTAAAGATTTTCATTCATTTATACTACACTTCTTTTTTTTGTAAATTGAAGACTTATAAATTTTTCTAGAGAATCAATAAATGGAAAATGATGCCGAAATAGAGAAATAATTGAGAGATTTGGAAAAAATGATTAACAACAATATTATATAGCTATAAACGTGGGTAGCAGTTCCAACATTTTTGAATTGACAGTTTTGTTTTTAAAATTTATTGACAGTTTTTTTATTGTAAAGGCTCTTAAAATTTTATTTGTTTGATGATTATTATTGAAAAAAAAGAAGCTAACGTGGTTGGTTATGTGGAAATATTAGAGAGAAGGTCTCTTCTATCAGTTTTGAAAAACAATGCTTATTTGCAATAATTTATCGTAACAAAGTGCAACATATTTCATGTCCTCAATTAAAAAAAACAGATATTCCTCGTGTTTTAATTTATGTTTATTATCTGTTTGATTTGATTTTTTTTAAAAATAAAATACAATTAATAATAAATATTTAAACTTTCATATATTCAGTAATAAAAAAGACAAACAACTAAGTTAAAGAAAAACAAATTACACGCCACTTACCCATTACCCCACTTATACTCACAAATACATGGGATAAAAATAAATATTTTAATTACTATAAAAATAAGAGTCCAATAAAATTTAAACATTAGCCATTTGTAGAATCAATTATTTTAAAAAAAATAAAAATAAAAAGAATAAAGAAGAGTTATATTAACTGTGGTAACTTTCTAATTTTTTCAATAATTCATTAAAAATATATATTGATTTTTAAAAATTTTAAAATTTAAATTTAAAATTACTAACGAATGAAGATTTAAATTATTTTTAAAAATTGATTTTTAAAACTTAAAAATGGAGAAATTTTGTGGCGCTGACATGTGACACTTTTTACTTCTCCTATTATATATAGATAGATTAGATAAATACTTGTAAAAGATTATGAAAACTTATTCAAAAGAAAAAAAAAGGTATTTGATTGGAAAATGAGAGGAAGAAACTTGAAGCTTTGCCCAGAAAAGAAGCGAGAAAGAAGAGATTTTTTTTTTTGAAACAACGATTATTATTTTAATAGAATCTGAATGGTATTAAGACTCTGTTATAGATCTAATTCATTCAAACTCATTAATATCCATTAAGAGGCTTTTAAAAAAAAGAAACAAATGAACTTAACGGGTTGAATATGAATGATTAAGATTTCGACCTAAAAATCAAATGCACTTAATGGGCTGAATCTGAATGATTAAGATTTAAATCTCCATTAAGTACAAACAAATGGAGCCCAAATGACAAAGTTGAGGGGTATATCAAGCTTTTTTCCCATAAGTTTAAGGTCTGAAGAGACAACAAAGGCACTAGCTTGGAGTTTGTTCCCTAACATATTGCCCACTTTTTTGTTAAAGAATATCTTTTTTCATTAGACTTAGTAGTAGGGATCCCAATTCAACTAGACATGGTCACGATCAATTAAACTACGTCAAGTTGTACTCAAGTAAATGTAATAGTTGATCTAAAAGAAAATCTCCCTAAAGCTGTGCAGATAGATATTGAAAATAAAGCTATGGGTGAGATTCGGTCAGAAACAATCCATATCAAGTATGAATATGTCCCTAAATATTGTAGTGAATGCAGAAATGCAAAGGCACGAATAAAAGGTTGTCCATTACTAAAGCAACAAAATGTGAAAGAAAGTATTAACAATCAAACGAATGCAATTTCGGTACCTAGGGTACATCATTTTTCAAAAAGTAAAGGCAAGACTTTAATCAAGTGGCTACATAGTTGATGATCTGGGAAAATGGAATGTGGTAATGAACAAGAAGAACTACACGGGCAACAAGAAAAGCATCGGCAAGCATGAGATGTTACCAACAATAGAGAACAAATTTAATGATATTATTGAGGATATCATAACAATCACACAAGAGGTTAACACAACAAATAACTCTTTAAACAATGAAGATTAAGAGCAGCTAACAAGAAAGCAAATAGATGAGCAAGTAGGGGCAGAGAGAGATAACAAGAAGAAGACGGGGCAAGAGAATCAAATTACAACAAAAATGTTGATCAATAAATCTTTTGAAAATATAGTTCAAGGAAATAACTCTTCCAAGATTGATCAGAAGTAGGGGTGGTAAAATCAAACTCAACCCGACCCAACTCATTTAGATTTGGGTTGGTTATTGACCCGATCATTTGTTAGCTCAACCCATTAAAAATTGGGTTGATATGTAACCCAAATTGATTTGAGTAATCCGGTCAAAATATTTTTAATTTTTTTTTAATGATTTTATATGTTATATATAGTTATAATAAAGAAATAATATTTACTAGGCACTAAGAGCTTATAAAATAACAAATAAAGTTATTAAAACTTAGTAAAAATTAGGCGGGTTGGGTTATGACCTGTTACTAACTCGTTATCTGACCCGTTTTGACCTAACTCATTTTGGCCCAAATAAATTTGAGTTGGGTCTTGACCTGTTTATTGTCTTGGCCCACTTTGACCTACTCAAATTTAACTCAACCAACCCAATTGCCAACCCTAATTACAAGCCTTCTGAAATAATTGCTCCTTCACCAGAAAAGAATCAGTTGGCAAGTGGAGGTGTAAGTAAGGTAAAAGAGTATAACACTAATCACACAAGATCAGGAGGCAGTAGTAATCAATCTATGACTGGAGATGACATAAAGGAAAGTGAGGATATAAGGAAGACAAGCAACATCATTAATCATTACTCAGATGAGATGACAATACATGTATATGAAGAGTTTATTTCTCACACATATCATTACTCACATATGAGATGACAATACATGCACTTGTGGAGATGGCCACAGTGATTCAGAAAAATGATTCAAGAGTTATAATAGTGAATTCTGAGTCTCCTAATAGAGTTCTACATGATATTATCACCTACAAGTTGGGAGAAAATAAGAAGGAAAACAAAGGTGACTCATCTCAATGTGTTGATGCAATAAAAGAAGTAGAATATTTAGAATCTTTATTTGATTAAATAGACAAGTAAGGGGATTTATCACCCAGGGTGATGAATACAACAAAGAAAGGAAAAAACCAAGGCAACATAAAGCACACTCAACCCATTAGAGTGCAACTAAAGAGGGATAAAGTTGTGTCTTGTTAATGACGAAATCATCTATTTGAAACATTAGATCAGTGAGGTCCCAACATGCATTTCAAAGGGTTCAGATGCTACATCTTCCATGGCTTAGTTTCTCGGGTCATGATGGCACCGACTATGTCTCATTAGTAGGTAAGCTTAACCCATAGCCAGGGAGGGATTCTATCTTTTCTTATTTATGTCTAGATTCTATCTTTTCTTATTGTCTTTACCTTTCTTGCGCAGTCGACCAATGATGCCTACTGAATACCTTTGTATTGGTACTCATGCTACACTCTGCATCTATTTCGTGATTCATGTCTTAGTACTAGCTACTAGCGGTGATTGTTTGTGCCATCTTCAGCAACTTTTGAGATTATTGACGTGGGTGAGCACTTGGCGTCCTAGATCATCTTGTCTCCTTCTGTATATATTTTTAGCTAGTCTTTTGCCTTTGAGACGGCTTGTTGTGGTCCATTTCTGAGACTTGTACTTTCATTTTCGACAACTCTGTACTTGTGACCTTCATGTTCTGGGAGGAATTCTCTTGAATATAGATTTTTTCTTGCTTTCGTTTTTATCTTATTTTATTGTCTAGTGTTAATTCTGTTTAGTTCTTCCTTAATATTCATTACTTGTCATTCTGGATACGGGTTGTCTTACCTACTAGTGGGTTATAGTTGGTTTCATCATGACTCAAGGAACCGAATTGTGAAAACTAGAAGTTTTGATCAAAATCAACCGTTCAAACTTTAGAAGCTTCAAAACATGGAAACTTGCATAAAACTCAAACGAACGTGGAAAAGATTGGGAAAAATAGGTTACATACATAGTCACCACAATTCTACTTTTGTTGCATTACTTTGACCCTTTCAACATGTAAGGCATATAACAAGTATATGAGGAGATTGAATGCCTATAGCTATTTTCAACTGTTATGGCATGATATGGTTATATTTCAATCATGACATTGATATGAATGTTGTAAAATATGAGGAACAACAAATTATAGTGGAGCTGAAGCAATAAAAACAAGCACAAAGTTTTTATGTTACTATAGTCTATGCTAAGTGTTATGCAAATCTGAGGATTAACCTATGGGAAGATCTGTATAATCTAAATATGGGTTTATCCATACCTTGATTGATTGGAGGTGATTTAACTATTTTTTTAAATGAGAAAGAAAAGATTAGGGGTCTTCATGTTTAGGTGGTAGAACATGAAGATTTTGATGATTGTATTGCTACTTTTGACTAGAGGTTCAATATAGAGGAAACCTATTCACGTGGTGGAATGAGGGGCTAGCAATGATTGCATTTTTGAAAGACTGGATAAAATTCTTATCAACAAGGAGATGGGTGACTTATTTAATCACACTGAAGTAGACACCTACTAAGAACATGTCAAACCATGGACCATTGTTACTGACATATAGGGAAAACATGACTAGAAATAGAAAGCCTTCTAGATTTATTAAGTTATGGGCAAAGCATGAATCTTTCTTGGAGGTGGTGAGATAGAGTTGAGGTCTTGCTACTGCTGAAAATGAAAATTATTTTCTAGTTTTCAAGCAGAAGATAAAAAAACTTAAAATTGATCTATCAAAATGGAGTAAAAGTACATATGGTGAGATATTTTAGCAGATTATTATCTGGGAAGACATAGTCAGAATAAAAGAAAACTATTTGAAGATATACCATTCCCTGAAAATATGTGAGTAATGCAAAGGGTTCAAGGTGAACATAAAAGATACCTCCATTTTGAGGAAATTTATTGGTAGAAGGTTGGTTATGATTGGTTTGAGAATGGCGATAGAAATGCTAGATTTTTTTCATGGACTAGTAAAGGGTAGGAGGAAGAAGTTTCATGAAGAGAGAATTCAAAGCAAGCAGGGTACTTGGCTGGAGGAAGAGAGTGACATTGTCGCATAAGCCATTGATATTCATGATTTTTTAAGGGTGATTCCTTACATAAATCCATCACTCATACAAATCTAGTTCTAATACCAAAAAAGGAAAATGTTTTGACTTTTTCTGACATGAGACCTATTAGCTTGAGTGATTTTATTAATTAAATTCTCTCAAGAATTATACATGACAGATTGGAAATTGTTCTTCCTAGACCAATTTTAAGTAACCAATATGGATTTGTTAAAGGGAGAAGTATTATTGAGAATGTCATTCTCACTCACGAGATTATCACAGATATTAAGAAAAAGAGTAAGAATACAAATGAGATTATATAATTAGATATGACCAAAGTTTATGACATAATATCTTGTTTTTATCTTTATGGAAGTTCTAAGGAAAATGGAATTCTCAAATGAAGTTGTGAATATAATATGTAGACTCATTGCCAACAACTTGTATTCTGCTATGCAAAATGGACAACCTCATGGTTTCTTTCACTCAACAAGATGAGTCAAACAAGGGGATCCTCTTTCTCCTACTCTATTCATTATCTCAGCACTATCAAGTACCCTAAACTCTTTATTTGAGGATGGACAATTTTGTGGGATATGGCCTCCCAAAATGGAGCTCTAATTTGGATCAGCTTGCTTATGTAGATAATATAATTATATTTACCTCATCTAAAAAATATTCTTTAAAGAGAATAATGTTCACTTTGTATGAATATGAGATTCAGTCAGGGCAGAAGATTAACTGTCATGATCTGATTTCTCGAGCCAAGATGGCGCCTACCAACCCACCATTAAGCAAGCCAAACCTTGTCCCACAACTTGAGAGTAATGGGACTGAGGGGGAAACTATCCTTGACTAAGCGAAGCATAAATAAACAGAACACATAAGAGGAAGGTGGAAGAAATTCAAAACTATATATACAAAAGATACCTCCCAGAACTTGGAAGTCACATGTACAGAACTACTGAAAGAGTACAAGTCCCAAAAATGGACCACAGAAACAAGACTGCCTCAAAAAGCAAAAGGCAAGTCAAAATGTAAATACGGAATGGAGACAATAAATCCCAGAACGCCATGGGATCACCCTCGTCTCCAGAACAGACTGTTGCAGACTCGACCTCAATGCTGATAGCTGATGCTCCGACCTGCATCATAAAAACAGATGCAGAGTGTAGCATGAGTACCAAAGCAACGGATACCCAATAGGCATCATAGCTGACTAAGCAAGAAATGTAAAAACAAACGAAAAAGATAGAATCAAACACAAACAGAGGTCACCAGAAATAAGAGATGAACAATAAGAGAGCTAGTCTAAGGATATATAACCTAAAACCAGCTAGCCCCCTCATAAGACCCGCTAGGTACACTCAAGCACAAACAAACAAGAACCCGAACGGACTCCCATAAGCCCGACAGGTACACATAGAAGCCACAACTACAGAACCCAAAGGAAACCCAACTCCGAACCGACACAACCAACAACTCCAACCAAATAAAGTCTAATTTCCACATCGGGCCACCCAGCCCGCCAGTAACTCGGGGGCATTACCCAGCCAAGCGAGTGCCGCGCGGGCGTATATCAATCCCCTCCAAAAGCCCTAATCCAACTGCCCAATAGGCTAACACTCCAGGGGCCTGGCCAAGCCAGCCAAGTGTGCCATCTAACACTCCCGGGGGGCCTGCCTTAGCCTGATAGAGTGTACTGGTCTGTCAACTCCGAGGAGGACCTCAAGTAACTTATATCCAACTACCCAGCCAACTAATCACCTTGGGGGACCTACCCAATGCCAGCCAGGTGAGTCAGCTATCACTTCGGAGGGCCTTGCCCAATGCCAGCCATAGTGTGCAGGTAAAATCAACTCCGTTGAGGATCTCAAATTCCAAGCTATTGTGGATTGACGTCCACTACCAACCACATCAAAACGGGCGAATCAACTCCAAGAAATCGTGGATCGACGTCTACTACCAACTACCTCACACCAAAACCGACCGCAGAACACCCAAACCAGGAAAATACTACGCCTCCGATAACGTATCAACATCACATAAATGAGTAGAGAAGCCAGACGGATCACAAGCAATAAAAAGCCCAAAGCTAGGCTCAACTATCAGACCCAAGTCTGCTATGCCGATCTACAAGGACGTAGTCCAAACGAATCAATGTCGGATACATACCAAAGTCAACCAGGTGCATGGGTCTAAGGAAACACTAGTCTATCCTAGACTAAGGCCAAAGATAAATTCCAACATAAATAAACAACCAACTAGATACTACGCATGCAACGACAAATAAACAACCCAACAGGTAATTCATAAATATCCACAGATAAACAACCCCTCCGACAACATGGTACTAACCCCGAAACAACCCGAAAATCAACCCTATAGCATGGTTTCTGAGACGAAGAGAAGAAATACTAGCAGTCCACCTCAGATTCACACAATTCAGCATGCAATTACCCAATCAGGCTCAATCTAAAGGAAAGAAAGTCATAGCCTACTTGAAGGCCGGCCGCGCACGCTCCAAATCCCTCTGCCAGAGATTTTCCCTTTCGAACGGCCTTGGATAGCTGCCACGCTATCAAAAATGGAATCACATCATCATCATAGTCGTTTAGACACAAAAATCATCAAAATCGGAGACAAACCAAATACGGAGTCAAAATCGGGAAATGTGGGATCCGCTCCGGAATTTCCAGAATTACTCTGTGAAGAGGTTATAAGCCCTATCCTGAGCTTGTGATACAAAACGGAGCACCTCTCGGGGCTCGGAACAACTCCATGCAAGAACAAACCAAAATGCAAAACCTTACATAAATAGAGACTTGGGGGCAGCCACTTACAACACAGATACACCACAATCGGAGACTTTCCGACATGCTCCAGACATTCACCCACACAGCCAACGCAAACCCTACACACTGGACTTCAAATCATCCAAAATGGATCTCTAGAACTTGAGATATTGAAGTTTTAAAATGAGGCTGAATCTGATTTTTCGCTATATAAATAACAGCAGTTCTGGCCGCTAAAGCTAAATGTGGTCGCCAAAAGATTAAATTCTGGTCGCTAAAGGTATGCACCAACAACACCAGATTTTGCTACGCCAAAAGATTAAATTCTGGTCGCTAAAGGTATGCACCAACAACACCAGATTTTGCTATATACTTTTTTAAAAAGTTTCTGAACGGACCCTCGAAACTCGTTCGGGACCCGATGAAAATAAAACAAATATGCTACCCCACTAAATTTGATATTTCGAACTCAATGGCGCAGTTGGAATTTCCATACGAGGTCATTTCGATTAAAAGTGAGCTCCACAGCCAAATGTCATTTTTAGCCAATTTCTACAACGAGCCTCAGAATAAGACCGGAAGCCCCGAGAAGCGCAAGAAGGGTCGTTCTAGACCAAACTCAGCATTCCAGAACTAACCATGCTGACAGAATTCTCATCCGAGCACGTTTACCAAGAATGTTGACCAAAGTCAAACTTAAGCCAAAATTCAAAGGCTAAAGCACCAAATAGCCCCAAAGTCACACCAAAAGTATCGGAACTCGTGTCAACCATGCTACTAGCCTAATTTTGCCATTCTGGAGCTGATGCAACTGTCAAAATTCCCATCTGAGGTCGTTTACCTGAGGTTATGACTGAAATCAACTTTTCAAGTTTCAAAAGCTCCAAAATAGGAAAACGGGCAGAAAACCCAAACAAACAATTAGGAGACCGAACAGTCAGTGTCAGCAAGTCATAAATGACTTGTGGTCGCTACAGGAACACTCTAAATGATATAAAGAAGGCATTAACATAGAAATGACCTAGAGGGTTATTACATTAACAAAGATTAAAGTGACTTTTATTTGTATCAAAATGAATCTACAGACGCTAGTAAGGTTGTGGAGGAGTGTAAGTGTACAAGGAAGAAAAGGGCCAGATTCCTATAAAATACTTAAGGTGCCCAATTACTCATATCAGGAAAAGGAAAGAACACTACATTGATTTGATTAAAAGGGTGAATGATAAACTTCTAGTTTGGAAGGGTAAGCTACTTTTGTAATATGGGGGTAAAGAGGTGTTAATTAATAGTGTGTTACAGAGCATTCCAAATCATGCTCTTTATGTCATAGTTCCTCTGTAACACCCCGTATCCTAGATAGACCAGAAATGCAGAACTTCAGAGGTTGCAGGTGCCACCAACGGTGCCATCTACGGACCGTAGAGTGACCCACAGACCGTAGGTAGGGTCCGTGGATGGCCACCTGTAGCTCCTCCCTAGAAGGCCCATGAATTTTAGCCAAGTCAGGACCTACGGACCGTAGGTCAGACCACGGTCCGTAGCCGTGGTTCAGACACCCAGAATTCAAGTCCCAGTCCCCATCGACGGTTGACCACCACGGACCGTCGGTCCCGTCCTTCAGTGGCTCCCGACAGCAGTTAAGTCAGGGGTCTTTTGGTCTTTTCCTTATGCGTTGGACCCCTAAACTACGTCATTTAAACCCTAAAATACGTAGTTTTTGCCAGTTTTAGCCTAGAAACATAACTAGAACTTACCTAAGTCAGATCATTCATCAAAACTTAGAAAAAATAGAGTGTAAAAGGAGAAAGAGGTCAAGAATCCCTGTTCAAGAACGCAGCAAGATTCCATCAGTTTCACCCCCAAAATCGATAGATTTCTCCGTGGAATGCATCACATGGTATGTGGGATTTCACTAGTGGGTTCCTTTCGCCCATCAGGTTCCTAGAATTCAGTAAGAATCTTGATTCCCTTGATATTATCTAGACCTAGGGTTTCTAGAATTTCAGCAGATCATTATGAATTAGTTACTTTAATGTTCCTAATCAGATTAACATGATTTTAGTATTGTTTTGCGTAGATGCTTTCAGAAACTCAGAACCCTAGCTATGTAGTTCTTTTAGTTCATGAATTATACAGGCTAGGTCAGTTATTTCAGATATACATGCCCCAGTTACGAATGTTTCATTATTAGTACATTAATGTTGCATTCTCAGATTTTGCATGTCAGTATTTTGAGTTATCCAGTATTACAGAAATTTAGTCATAATGTGTTATTCACATAATCAGTTGGGAGTAGACTTAATACCGAGTTGGACTAGGGTTCAGCTTACCCGAATAGTCCCAGAACTACGTGCCCCGTAGGATGTAAGTCCCCTCCGTGGGCATCAGTTTAGTGATCACGCCAGTCATGCCTCTATACCTCTGGCAGGGTATATTGGGTCCTCTCGATGGGGCGTATACATCGGACTCCACATTTAGCTCATGTGGTTTTATGTCGGTTATTAGTA